>VUQK01018121.1:5809-20532 GCA_015106715.1 Bujurquina vittata | reverse complement strand
TTGTCGGTCGCGGAGAGCAAAGCGGCGAGGGGGGAGGGGGGGGGGGGGGGGGGGGTAAATGCATTGCAGTATCACAGGCAAGGTCAAAAGATTCTTGGTAATGGACCTGCTGATAATGAGCATGTTTGCATTTCTGTGTTTGCCAGAGAAGGTGTGTACACTGGGTGTGTAGAGCGTTGTTTCATCGGGGGTCGTTTCGATTGTCGGGTTTTCTCTGGAAGTATTGTGTGGTCTTTACAATATTAAGGCGAGTGCTTGTCGTGATTTGGTGCTATATAAATAAAACCGAATTGAATTGAATTGGTTTTCAGAAATTATCGATCCGGGCACTGGGACTCAAAAAGTTTAAACCGGGGCAGATGAAAACGAGAAATGATGGCAAAGAAAAGCCCCCATCTGTTCATACTTCGAGCAAACAGTCAGTCTATTGTGTGTGTGTGTGTGTGTGTGTGTGTGTGTGTTTTGAAATGGTGACTGTACATGGCAGGTTAGGAGCACAGAGTGTTGTGACACTGATGGTTATTTCATTTTTCAGTACTTTGGCAGTAGTTTCACCACAGCTCATCCTCCTTGTCTTGTAAGTCATTCTGGGTCAGGGCTTCTGGCAAAGGAATTAATGTAATTTAATCTCCACCTGGCCTTTATCGCTCGCCTCAAGGAAGTGTAAGCCAAAGCACTGCAACATGCCGCTTATCACTGGGGAGTCCACTCCCTGGTGCTGCTGCCTACTTAATAAAGGCAGTTTCACCTTTGTCGTTTTCGCTCGCACAGCGTGGAGCACAATGCTGACAGGGAGAGACAGTGAATCATACATGATTAATTGCCTATAATTACCAGAAGCTGACATAAGTGATTAACAATGTGAAAAATGTTGATTAGGGGTGACTGGAGGGGTGAGGGAGGGAGGCAACGGTATAATGTGGGAAGTGGAGGGAGGCGTGTAGAGCTCATTATCCAGAAGACACTTATGTGATAGGCTGGCAAATGACACAATATCACTGTCTGTAGACTTTGTTGGAAAATTTAAAAAAAAAAGTGTTGGCAGCTGTGCGTTTGGGCAGAACTGCAGAGTGAAACAACAAGGGGCCAGCCTTTAAATAAATGCAACAGCATGACTCACGACCAACTAATCACAGTCTGAGAGCGTTCTGATTCCATGACAAGTCGAGTGGGAAAACCACTAATGAATGAGTAGACCCATTAATAATGCATTCAGTTGGTTACATTTGGGAAATACTCATTCCCACATAAGTTGAGATCAGGATTGTATAAACACAATAAGCTCTTTGCTGTAACTAACTGTCGATCCCTTGATATTTGAGGGCAGGTTTTAGATTTTGGCAAACGTGGACATTCTTTTGCTCTCCACGCATGTAACTGTTCAGAGGTCAGGTTTGTTTTGATGAATTACGTCAGTGACTTACACCACTAATGCAAAAGCAAACAACAAACAAAAAAAATGTTCTCTTTAATGATAAAAATAAATAAGGAAGAAGAAAAGTGTATTCGCAGTTCACCAGGGGCCAGTTATAGCCTGTTTGTTGGAGTAAGACTGAGAGTTTACACCCATATGGATTACCTCATGAGGCTGTAAATGAGCACACTGGTGCTTTCGACTAAATGCTCACTCTGGTATTTTAGTAGAAGAGATTTAATTCATCACATGATTCATCTACTTGACATCGTGGATTTTTGTACCAGTACCCATTAGTTATTGAAACACCTTAGATAAAAATCCAGAAAATTTCTCTAGCTAATGACATGACCTTAATATATGAACCCTAATATATAGCTGCATGTCTTCTGCAGCTGCTAAAATATGTTGAGCCCTTCTTGACTGGTGGTTTCATGGTGGCGTTTGAGGAAAAGGGGATCATCAGAGTCATTAAGATTTATGCACTGGGGACCATAAATGCTTGTACCTGCGCCAAGCAAGCCACACAACAAATTATCCATCATCAATGATAATATGGGTTTATATCTGCAAATTGTACATTAGATTGTTGACATTCTCTGACTGTTTCACCCCTCAGCTATACCATACTGACTTTTATTTCTATTCCAGTCACATTAATGGCTCTACAGTTAGTTTAAATCTGAGTGGAGAGCTGATGAGAATCCACCCTGTAGCATCCACCGAGCACGAGCGTTGTCTCACAGAGGTTGTTTGGACCTGTAACTGTGTCTTCCTCAAACCTCCAGCAGGTTTCTGTGCAATACCTCCACACAGACTTACTCATCCACCCACTACAAGCAGTGGTTCCCTGTCGGCAGACTGTGAGGGGGAGTAAAACTCAGAAAGAGTGAGTACACACTGAGTGGTGTTTTCTTTTGCTTCTTGACAGACCTGTCTGAACAATCTGTCTGACTGCTGTAGTGCACAGTGGTGGAGGATGTATTTGCATCCCTTATGGTGGAAAAGTACTGCAGCACTTTAAAAGTACTCTGTGACCAAGTTAGTCATAACAAGTGCTGCTTTAAAAAAATCTGTGCAAGTGTGAAAGTATGCAATTCTGGTAAAATGTACCTAAAGTTCTGAAAGTAAAAGTGCATGAGACAGATATCTGTGACTGTTATACACTTAAATGTCATTATTAGATCTTTTATTGTTATTACTCATGCATAAATGTAAAAGCAGAAATTGAATTTTCTCGTCAGCTGCAACTAATGTCTGTTTACTATTTGCATGCGTTTGCTGAGTGTTTTCTCCATTAATCAAATGACTGTTTAGTTTGCAAAAATGGCATGCTGTCACAAGTGCTCTGAGCCATTTTCATACAAACGTCATGGATTCTTCATGTATTTTTGTGCAAAACTCAATCACTAAGTGTCTACTAGATGAAGAAGTCAGACGAATGATGTCGTAAAAAGTACAATAATTTTCCTTTGATGCACGGGGGAGGAGAAGTAGAAATGATTGTTAAATAAAAAAAGAACCTGAGTAAAGTACACGTATCTTACTGTAAGCACTGCTGCTACTGAGGATGACAGGGATGCAATTCAGACACTGGACAATAGATGGCAGGCCAGTCTGTCAGATATGTGTGTGTGTGTGTGTGTGTGTGTGTGTGTGTGTGTGTGTGCGCGCGCGCGCAGTTTGGTGAGGGCTTGGTGCACAGGGAGCTTGATGCAGCCGATGGCAACAGAGCCAAGAGTGGCACACTCCACAATCTCAGCAGGCCTCGCTCTTCTTCACCCTCCTCTCCCACTTGGATAACAAAAATATATAGGCCACGCATTTAGCATGGCTTCACTTTATGTCCCCACTGCTACCAAGCAACCATAAAATAAAAATAGTGATGGTACAAAACCAAATCTTATGCGAGAACAGAAACACACAAACACTGTAGTGCGGAACATCATCTGACTAACACAGATGAAAAGGTCTCCTTTGGACTGCAATTTTTTTTCTCTTAGTACTAAAAGCCACACGCAGTGACACTGAACTATCATCTCACATTGCCATCAAATGCAAGCATGAGACACTGCTTTCACAAAGATTGACACAATTGTGCAAACAAACCTAAAAGAAGTGGGACACAGTCAGTCAGACGCAACATCTCCTGATACTTTTGTCATCTCTGAAATTCAGAGTCTGTCACTGAAGAGGGCGACCTATGACGAATTGTCTCAGGAAAGAGAAACAAGGGCCACAGAACGGGAGTACATTTACATCAGCAAGCAGTCTAATCGACAGGCTGTCAGCATTGTATTCAGGCTATAACTTTTGTGAAGTGCTGGCAATAAAAAAAGGAGCAATTGCACAGATGACCCTTACTGGCTCAGAGAAACATTATGCTTTCAGAAGATGCATAATGTCCCCATATCCATTTTGTCTAATGACATTTTTGATCATCTAAAATCTGTCCTTTAGCAACAAGGGAAATGCCAAAATAAATTGAGAGGCAAGCTGTTAGATTTGCCAGTAAAAGTATAATTTTATGTGTTTGAGTCGTGATCTTCTCAGTACTTAACTGAAAGTTGGTTCTCGGCAAGAGGAAATGTGCGCTTTCCATAAAGTGCACCGACGTTTTAAAGAGATTCACACAGTTCTGTATGTCCAATATAAAATACTGAGACCTTGGACTGATCATTAGTGAGGGGATGAAGCAGATTTTAGAGAGAAGAATCACCACACATTATCAATTTGTTGCAAAAATGACTGGCGCTATCGGTGTGAGCGCATTCTTGGTTGTATTAAACACACAATATGCAATGTTAGCATATGTAATCATAATAGTACCTTCAACATGTCAAGCCTTTTTGCTTTTTTCCTAGACATTGGGTTTTCTACATAGCGCCTACTTAGTAGTTCAGCCATAGTCACAGTGCATAAAAAAAGATGGATCTTAATATTTTATTAAACACATTATGTTTCCACTCCTTTTCATCTTTTCACTCTCTTTTTACGTCCCAAACAAGAACTCCATAGCAACACTGAGGAACATCGTGTTGTAGGAAAACAGATGTGCACTGTGCACTATAGGAGCGATCATGTCAGAGCAGATGCCTAAAGAATAAACACGATGCTTAAAGTAGCAGATTCAACTGTTTGTGTGCTGAATATTTGATGATTCTAGAGTATGTCATCCATCCATCCAATCCGGGCTTTGCCGAGGCCACGGCGATCCACGTTCACATGGACTTCTGTTAAAATACTGCACCGATCTGTCAAGGTTGACTGCAGGTCAACCTTGACACAATAATTAGAACCAGTAAAGAGAATTTAATAAACACATAGAAAACAAAGTTGGTGGTTTAAACCACAAAGCCAAAGAATCCACTGCTTTTTTGACCACTGCAGGGTTTTTTCCCTCCAAAAGAGAAACAGCCATCAATTCCCGATCCATGTTAATGCACCCTTTCAATATTTTATGTTTTTATATGGAGCGCTGACAATAGAACACGGAAATGGAAGGCACATTTTGCTGAGCTACTTCACCAGCCCGGTATCCATCTCCTCAGCAAAGCACTTCAGTGCACATCGAGCCTATGCACTGAAAATACTGGTACATTCAGACACAGCAAACGTGCACAGAATCTATCTGCACTAAAAAAATTGTTTAAATTACACGTGACATGTTTTTTTTTTTTACAGCATATTTTAATAAGCTGTAACAAGCTGTGGGTTAATCTTGACTTACATGTAACTGTATGTTATACATATTATTTATACTGCATGCAAACCTTAGATCTTCCCAAGGTGAACTCACTTGGCAGCGTAATCAGCCGTTGAAGTGTCTGGGCGAGTCTAGCAAGAGTAAATTAAAAGAAATCAATTAGGAAGAGACAAACCTGTGCATTAACTCTGCCTTGTATCAGAAGGAGGACACATCAGCAGCGCATCATTACGCAGATCAGAGTGACGAGAAAAGGCTAAGCATGGTTAAAAAAAAACAACTCTGCACAACGACAACAAGAGCCAAAACACCCTACACGGCATGCCTGTCACAGCCACAGTCACATGAGCTTGAAAAGTTGAAGGTTGAAACAACTTGAGGTAAATAATATGGAGTCAGATTTAATTAAATCTCACTTCACAGGCACAAATTAAGCAACTAATGGCCCAGAATGGTGAGGCATCACACTTAGACTAAAAGTAGATAATCATAGACATACTGAATTCAAGGCTTATTAGGCATTTTTCCTTCAGTACAATGACCTCTGACCTCATGTCAGTCTTGGTTAAAATGCACAAATAACAGCAGCGGTTTCTTATTCAGTAGCTGATATTTACTTCAGTATTGGCCATAAATACATTTTATGTCACATCACTAAATGTGCTATTCTTTCATTTGGCTATAGTTGAATAATTATAACTTCATATTGCGGTATCATATTTGAGACTATCCAATTATTTTATTTTTATTTAAGAATTTTCTATTGAGAAAGAATTTTGTAACAAGTAAAACCTAGCTATATTAGCTGGTACATTAGCCCTAATGGTATTAAAAAAACATTAGGTTATAAGTTCAGTAAGCTACCTTTTCTGACTAAATATTCTCTTTACATGCATATGTGTAATATTTACAGTATATTCTGGAAATTTAGAGATTGATTCTCTTCCTTTTTAACTATGTTACTGTGCCTTTTCTTGCCCCTATGAATTATTTATAGTAACCCAGCTATATCTCAAAAAAGAACTGTTATGGAGCAGAAAAAAGGGGAACATGGGGAAAAACAAGTGT
Source organism: Bujurquina vittata (assembly GCA_015106715.1). Lineage (NCBI taxonomy): Eukaryota > Metazoa > Chordata > Actinopteri > Cichliformes > Cichlidae > Bujurquina > Bujurquina vittata. Next base: position 14,344 of record VUQK01018121.1, on the reverse strand, counting down.
GAGGTGGGCTTAGATGCTATTTTAATGGCCTGTTTTGCATGATTGAAGTTAGGCTTACAACTGCTATCCAAACTGGTATAGAGTAAGTAAAACCTTTGTTTGCTTTTTTGGTAAAAATAAGTGGATCATGCCATTTTTAAAATGACATTACAATATGAAAAATATCTATGTTAACAAAGAAATTTCTTTTAAAAAAATATGATGAAAATATGTGTTGCTGTTTCATTTTCAGGCACCTGGTATTTACGCTGTCACAGCCCTCTGGTGCACTTGCCAAGGCCACCTGTGTTTTTCCAAGTATGACATGTCCAAATATCATCTATATTAAAAAAAAAGTCTACTGGTGAGCACAGGCGCCTCACAAGTTCTCTTTCACCTTGTGTGTATTTTTCAAAAGCCTATTATTCTGTGTTAATGAATGAGCAGGTCCTGGAATGAGGGGGCTGTTATGGCAGGATGAAACTCATCAAAACATCCGAAGTGCCTGAAATACACCGGACAGCTAGTTGTTAGCATTAAAAAAAAAAAAAAGTTAACCCAATTTTAATTTCAATCAATTTTTTTTTCCTTGTTCACTTAGTTCCAAGACATAATGCTAAGATGCTTACTGCTTTTTTCTTCTTCTTCTTCTTCTTCTTCTTCTTTTTGTAAACAAAGTTTAAAAATGCCATTTTCATTTAAAGGGGTCATTGACCTGTAGGCTACTCATTGGATAGGTCAAAACTTAAATTAGTCCAATTATTTTCCCGCAAATCTGTTTAAGTGTACTTTTAGCTTTTAGCCCAAAGCACTGCTGTTTGTAAGTCTAGCCATATAGCACTCCAGTTAGCATGGCTATATAGTCTTATGGGGGGTTTTAGACAGGATGTGCCAAAGGCAGTGATGCACAACAAAACCCAACCCAGCATTTCAAAGTAGCTAGCACAGTGCAGAGCAGCACCACACAACATGGCTGAAGTTTTTCTTAGCTGAACTTTGAAACTTTGAGGCTAGTAAAACGCACAACACTGAACTGTTTGTATCTCAGGATATCAATGTTCCTGATATCAGGAAAAAGAGTCATTGAATCAATGATTGTTTAAAGCCATTGGTACACAAATAACAGGAAACTCTGGTATGTGCTGATTTGGTTACTCATTTCAAGCCCATATCAGTATATATATTTTTTTACATCATTTGAATTGTGACTATAAAGTGTAAGTATCCTTCTGCTTCCTAAACCTGATCTTCCACAGGGTCTTGGGAGAGGCCTGGAATCCATTTCACCAAGCAGGGGGCATCTGGTAAGGGCTCACCTTGACATGTCTCCAGTCTATCACACAGCTGCAGTAACATGCATGTAGACAAACACATTCTCACCTGCAAGGCTATTTAAAGCCTCTAGTGGATCTGAGTGTCTTTTCACTTTGGGTGGAACACGACATTCACACAGATGCACAAACTCCACACAGAGTCGATCCAGCCGTCGTATATTAAAGATGGAAAATGCTGTGCTTTCTGTATATGACTGCAAACACTGCTGATGAACACACCTTAAACATCATCAGATCAAACTGATACATTTGTGCTTCACATGAGACAAGAGGGACGCAGAGTGCCTTCCAAAGTCGTTCCAAACCCACCGTGCTGTTTGATCTGCATAATCAAGACGCTGATATGGACAAGTATTAAAGTTTCTTAAAGTTTAAATGCCTTTGTGCAGCATAATATTTTAAATCTCTCACTGGATCATAACTGGTGTCTTTGCACAAGGTGCAGGTACATTTTAGAGGCCATTCTATTCACCTTCACCACCTAAAAGTTCAAACCCAAAGTGCATCCGGTAAAAAACAAAACAAATCCTAATGTGCAACCATATATAGTGCCATGCCCTCAGCCAGAGGACAAAAAGTCTTAGCAAAGAGCAAATTAATCATCTTGTGCTTTCAACATGCAGAAGTCAAACTGCCCTGCAAAGTCATTCCTGCTCTATGGTATATAATTTTACATCTGTAAACTATGTAAAAAAACCCCAAAACAAATAAAAATGAATATTAATAGTTCCTGAATTGAAAAAGGGGCAAATATTACACTTGTCAGCAGGAGTCACTTTGCGTCTTTATTCAGGAAATAGGGTATGAAAGGAGGTATATTCTCATAAACGCGCAATGTTTTGTAGTCAAATTAAAAGAAGACACTCTTGATTTTTCTTAAATTTTTGTTTTCAGACGGTCTTCATATCCAGCAGTCTTTATCAAAAGCAAGACACCAACTAAGCGGTGAGAGCTCTGACAACAACCTGGAATAGAAGTGGCGAAATACCTGATTTTGTCCTCTTATTTTGAAATGTTGTATTTATGCGATTTACCTTTTGGGGACTAATATCTGTAAATAAATTAATAAAAAGTCAAAAGAAATAATGTCATATATTAGTCCACAAAGGGCAAATGAAAAGACATTAGCTTTCTTTACTGTATAAGCCTTTATTTGTAAAAAGTTGGTTGTTTGAATGATAACCCTTTTTATACCACATACTTGAACACCTTGTATTTGTAAAAAACACATTTTGTTCAAACACCTAAAAAAGCTGATTGACACTTTAACATTAATTTTGCACTGACAAAAAAAAAAAGAAAAAAGAAATACAACTTCATACTACACAAATGTTGATTCCATGAGTACTGATACTCCGAATGAAATCAAACACCTTATTAAACAACTGAATCAAATAAGCGCCCAATGTGAACAAAACAATTACAGTACAAAAAAACAAATGCATTTTTCTTCCAGTGCCAGTATATCAGATGGATTACATTTCCTTCTTATGATAAAACAACAACAACAGTAAGAATAACAATCCATAACAAATGTAACAAATACAATAAATTAGAAATGAACACAGAAATGAATTTAAAAAAATCTTTTACTAATTTATACTGAAAAATAAATGGGCTGTTTTATCTTGTGGGATTCTTTCTTTTCATTGCAAATTTTTTTAATAGTGTTGGATAATCCTTCTTACCTACTGGTTAAACATGATCTACTTTTTCTCCCTTAAAGAAGGAGGTACGGTAAACTGATGCGTAACTGGGAATCAGCACAGCTTCTTTGCAGGTATCCTCGTACAGTAATTGACAGCAGACCATAACCAGAGGCAACTTATCGGAGAGAAAATACAGGGAACACCAACTCACTGTGCAGTCACATGGCTTACGTTCAGATGCTGTTAGCAAGCATCCTTTACATCCTTTGTAGCTGAAGGGCATTTGATGTTAATGCTTATGCTGAACCTGATAAAACTACAGTATCCACTTGGTGCATCTGTTCCAAATTGTGTGATTTACAGTTACTTTTATAGAGGTACATATTCATGTTTCACAACAATCACACTACATGTCCTCCAGTTTTATGAACAGTTTGTTTCACAAGATTTGCAGAGCTGGCTGTAAAACAAGTGCAATTTGAGCATGTAAACACTGGATCTTTCTCTTCCTGGCTGTGGAGATGAATCGGATGGTGCGGAGTAAAAATGTAGGAAAATTAACCTTTCAAAACTCAGGTCATGCAAAACAAAACCAGTTACAAGGTACATACAAAATAATGAATGCACCAACAAAAGTTCTTCCAACAGTGAGGAGTCAGTCAGCCTTGTTCTGGTGTTTTGGTTGGTTAAACTCGCTCGCGTAGTCACGGCTCGCTCTTTCAGAGCCACGCATGAAGCGAGCTAATGCAAAGAGTGGAGATGACACATGATCGCATGATTTACAGCTTTGGTTAAATGTGTAATGGCATCTAATGTAGCACTTTATAGAACATCAAAAAGAGCATGAGCCCACTTTAGCTAATCAACACAGTTTAATCATACAATAAGATCTGTGGCTCTTTACTTGAACCCAGGGAATAATATTCTAGTAATACCCCGCTACAAATATTTACTACCATCCTACACAGATTTGTGCAACTGAGCAGTTGCATTTAGGCAACTGGCTGAGTGCCTTGCTCAAGGGCACATGTGACTGTCTTATTGAGGAACAGGTAAGAACATCCCACTCCCCTTCTTAAGGCAAACCTGCTCCTCTAGCCTCTGCGAGCCAACAAGCCAATCATGCCCTTAATTTTCTGAAAGGATTGACGGATGATTGAGTGGTTTATCGACGGCTGAGGTAAATGCAGCAGGTATACTGTACTGAGATCTTCGGCAAATCCTAAAGTTAATGGGAAATTCCCATTTGCTGAGAGTGCACCAAGGCATACTGTAATTTCCAGGCTTCTTCAGCAGCATTAGCATTAGCCTTGTTCTGGAGGGAACAGGTGAACTGATACAAGCTCAGGACCACCAGAAACTCCATCACTGTGAGAGGACTTTGCATTGATTTTTCCATTATTTTGTTCACACCGTGTATTTCTTTTGTTTCATTTTTTTTTAGGTTTCGTTTGCAGAAGTATGCCAATGCTAGAGAAGCTGTCCATGCCATTAGCAGTGAGGCTAGCTGGTATTACGAACTGCCATGTTTTTGTTCATGCATTAAGAACTATTAAGTGAAAGATATCATATTTACAGTACAATTCACATGTAATTACACATATACACTAGAGGCAAGAAAATTCACATTGAAATCAGTTCAACACATTTTTTCTCCTCCTCCACTCCATGGAACGTGTGTCAAAAGAAATATATTTTCACTCTTGTGTAAGCAAAAACTCTAAAGTAAAAGCTTTGAACAGAAGATCCTCACAGCTTTTTGGGGGGAACAATCTGCTGATTTCATGTTGAGAAAGCTGGTAATACACGTTCTGACTGAAATGAGTGGTGAATTTTTTTTTTCTGCGAGCATGTAAGGGCTGCCACTGGTTTTCCTCTGTATTTGTTTTGAGTTTATTAAAGATATGCATTTACTATAAAAAAAAAAGAAATATAGTTGAATTAATTCCTGAAAAGAAACCAACCTGAACAAGAATGTGATACTTGTGTCAGTTTACATTAGAAAATGTAGTGTAAATGCACGTCATTGATACCACAAAGCAGATGGATTAGGCTTCTTTTTAGTCAAAAGTGTTCCACTGGTTTACTTAAACACACTCGTGGTTGTGATAGTTTAACAAACAAAATTTGCTTGTTTTGCACTGGAACAAATGGTATCCTCTGGCCTCATAGTCTGACTGAGCTCTTAGTGAAGACCCACCAAATTCCATTTGAATAGTTTGACAAGCTGTTAGTGTGCCGAGTGGGATGAAATGATGCAAATTAATTAGTTAACAGAAAGTAAGTGATAATATAAAAATGTAAAAAAAAAAGTAAATTGTGTATTACTGGTCTTAACTTCCATTTATTCCTTGTATTACTTTAACTTCCTAAAAAATCTACCTACAACATAAATTTAAATATGTATATCTGAAGACCCCCTCAGTCAAATAACTGTATATATATCATATACCAATTAGGGCTGTCACGATATTAGATTTTTAATTCATGATTACTGAGGAAAAAAAAATTCAACAATATTGTCACAATAGCTATGGAAATTCTTTAAAAAATGACAATAATGCTGTTCGTCAAATTCTTCTATAACTTTGTTTATTGTGTGTTGTCTTTTTTTTTGGCAAATTAATGAAACTCAAAACACAACTGCGTGAGAGAATCTGACTGTAACTCTGCAATGGCATACAAAAAGAACAACCGCACATTTATTATACGTGCATAATTAGCACAATGTCGATATTTCATCCTTAAATATCACAGTTAATGTTAATGCACGATTATCGTGACACCCCTAATGCCGACCATCCGTACCACGGGATCAAAATCTGCTCTTCGTCCGATTGCAAAAAAAAAAACAGCTGGAAAACAGAGGCTCACATATGGCAACGATGTCAATTGAGTGTCTTACATTAGAACTTCCTCCTGTGTTAAAATTGCAGCATATGTGTAACAGGGATGTGTATAATGAGTCAAGGGGGCACTCCAACAGTTTAACACTTTAACATTAGCTGACAGGTGTTGGGGAGTACTACTGCATATGTGAACAAAGCTGCATAAAGCCTTTGTGCTCTGACTGATGTCATTTGGTGGAGGTTCTCTGTAGGTGCAAGACTTTGACATGAATGAGGAATGAGAAGAATAAAGAAAAGATGACATCTCTGCTTCTTTTTGTGCTAAACTGTCCATCCAGAGTCTGACAGTGTAATAAGCGTGTAATGCTAAACTGGTACTGGGCTTTTTTTTTTTAGGTGTGAAAGACTGCATGTTGTAACCACTGCCTGCTTTCAAGTTCATTGCATGGTAGTAGTAACTCACTTTCATCTAGCAAATTCAAATTAACTTTTCCCCTCATCTTTTACACTTAGTACAGTACAACACTGAATATGTATATTCTTCACTTAACAAAAGAACCTGCTCTAGAGCTTGGTGAAATTCCTCATAAATAACTGTTTTCCTTTCTTCAGTGATCGCTCAGTTCTGGCAGCACGTTTAGGCCACTGAGTCAGCAGACTGACTGGCTGATATCAACTCTCCAGTTTGTCTTTGTGTTGCTCTTGTTGTCTTGCTGGATATTTTGGATATTTGACAGTGATTTTTTTTTCTTTTCTTTTTCTTTTTTTTTTTGGCTTCTAGAGAATAAGACAACAATGCATATAATGTACACAGTAAGGAATACTAAACTCAGATCACAGCTTCATCACCGTACAAACTTCACTAAGACTTAAGGAAATAAATTGATTTCTGATTAGTATTCCTTTTTTTCTTAAAGATATCTTAGACATCTTCATCTCATTAATATGCTGCCCTTCAATGATCTTGTTCCAGATGTTTGTGTAAAGGTCACAATTGCACTTTTTCTGATTTTTATATATTTTTTCCAGGAACACGTTTGGTTGCTATGTTTGGTTGCTATGTTTGGTTGCTGATTTTTGCTGAATTGCACACTTTAGTCTGTCTTTCAAAACATTTGCACATATCAGCTGTCCATCTGCTTTAACCATCTAAGGCTCCGACTTCATGTTAATATTTTAATCTCTTATTCAGTGGCTACAATTTTTCAACCTATATACACAATTAACCAGTCTTACTTAAACAACAAAACAAACAAAAAAATCAATGAATTAATGAAATACAAAATCTTAGAGGTTTTTTTTTTCTTTGCAAATGAACCTGAGCACTGAAAATGCAATATGTGTGTGTATGTGTCTGCGTGCGTGTGTGTGTGTGTTTCTCTGTGTGTGTGTGTGTGTGTGTGTGTCTGAGCAAAACAGCAATAATCCATATGGATTGTAGGCCTTTTGGTTGTTATATCATTCAATTTATGGCTATTTGTGGGACACTTTCCCCCCCAAGAATCACAGTATCCTTCCTGCTTAGGCTGTCGTTTCTGATCCTCAGGGTTTGGCGCATTTGTGGGATGGCACTGACTGAATTTAAGTGTGAAATGCTGAATTCTTTTTCCCCACACCTTCTGAACAGGCTGCCCAATACTATCCCGATCAAATAAGCTTGACCTCAGAGCCTCCAACACTGAGAAAAATGCAGAACAAACAAACAAAAAAAATACTATATACTCAATGACAACTGGTTAAACTGTGGGCGGATATGTTGACTCTTTTGAATATACATGTTCGTACATCTTCACTGCAGAATAATTTCAAACAAATCACAAAAGCAATCCTCCATTTCCTCTTAGCAAACACAAAGCAGGATATGACGTCAATGAACGCTGCATCTAAACAGCATCGTTAGGAGGAAAGAAACAGCACAAGTATACTTTCATGAGAATACTGAATGATAAAATGTACAGAATATGCTTTTTTTTCCCAAACAATCAAAATGAGTAATGCATACCTTTGACTCTTTTATCTCATAATGCCCTAGCTCTAGAACATGTTCTGACACTCTCTGAAATCACAGTATTTTTCAAGTCAAAATCATATCTACAATAATCAGTATTTGTTTTTAACCATAATGAAAAAAAGAGCCCCCTCCCCACCCACCCCCGAGGACGTGTTTCTAAAAATAACATGATAAGAGAAAGGAACACAAGGTCGTGTTGACTCCAGACGAGAATGCGGCGGTCATCCCATCCACGCGGCCCTCTAATGGAGACCATTAGGCCAGAGCTGATGTCTGATAAAGAGAACGATATCACTTCAAAAAACCCAAGGAACAACACATAATCCAAACAAGGTTGCTGTACATAGTAGAACCGGAGATTTCCGTGCATGTTATCCATGGGTGATGGCAGCGGGTGGGGGCGTGGGGTGGGTGGGGCGTGGGAGTGTGGGATCAGCAGGGGTGGGAGGGGAGGGTGGGGTGCCAAGGATCTCACTCAGCTGATGCCTGAACAGACAAGCCACCACTGATTTCATGAGCTGCAGAAGAGGATTTTTGATTACAATAAGTATCAATAAAAAGTCAATGGGACTCTGAGACATCGTTTCTCTCTCAAGAGCTTTCGGTTTCTCTTTTTTTTTCTTCTCTTTTTTCTTTTCTTTTCTTTTGTTTTTTTTTTTTTTTTTTAAATTTTTTTTTTTTTTTTTTTTTTTTATTTCTTCCTTTCGGTTTTT
>VUQK01018119.1:13412-33845 GCA_015106715.1 Bujurquina vittata | reverse complement strand
TTACCAGCACAACCATACTTGCATTCAGCAATTAAAATCTGTATTTTTTTCAACAAATAAATGTAAAAATCATAATATTTGACTGTTATAAACTTTATGAAAAATTTCCGTGAAAAAAACACTCCAAGGGTGATTTACGGTAATGTTAAGTATTTTTTTCTGAGAAAAAATGTCCAAATTACAGTTTTCACAGATTAATTTATTTACGGCGCATTCACATCAAATCAACAGTTTTAAATCATTTTATAGTTTACGGATTTTTCCTGTCACAGTTTTACTGTTTATCGCTGTTAAATATACGGATATTTTTTACAGTGTAGGTGGAGCACCGTGAAAAATAACATTGGAGGGAAATGGAGTGTGACAGCACCGTACCATCAACCAGCAAGATGGCACACTTTCCTTTCAATATTTTGAAAGAAATAAAATGGCTCTTGGGAGGCACCTGGAGAGGACAGAGTTACACTTACAGTGGGGATCACATCTCATTTGTTTATGCTTTTTACACTCTTAAAAGTCCTTGATTTTATAGTGATATAATACATCAGGTATACAACTGAATGGTACAATAACTCCATACCAGAAATGTACAATTATATGGTCTCCAGTATGTTTTGTCAAAGTTTAGGGGTTTTTTTTGTACCATGGCCTGTCTCCTGTCTACCACACCCACTTCTGCTGCCCACACTTACCCAATCTACTCACCTGTTTTTACTCTCATCAGTACTAGTGCTGTGCGATACTGCAAATTTAGGTGTTGATCCAATACCTATAGTAAAAACAGGGCCATAACGATACTTTTAACTTATAAAGGCAGCTTTATGAAGAGATAATCAACTAACACTGATTATCTCTTCATCGTGGTGGTTGATAGTGCGTGGGATATATCAGGGAGCAAGTGAACATTTTGTCCTCAAAGTTGTTGTTAGAAGCAGGAAAAATGGGCAGCGTAAGGATCTGAGGTTTGACAGTGTGATCGCCACATGCTGCAGACAAGGACAAGGACCAAACTATGATGGTAGATGACTAGATCCAAGCATATCTAAAACTGCAGCTCTTGTGAGGTGTTCCCAGTATGCAGTGGTCAGTTTCTATCAAAAGTGTTCCAAGGAAGGAACAATGGAGAAGCAGCAACAGGCTCATGGGCAGTCAAGGCTCTCTGATGCATGTGATGATCCAACAGACGAGCTACTGTAGGTGTCAAAATACACAGAGCATCACAGTTTGTCATGTGTGGGGCTGCAGAGCAGTCAGGGTGCCCATGCTGGCCCCTGTCTGCTGCCAAAAGCGCCAACAATGGGCATGTGTGCATCAGAGCTGGACCACAGAGCGATGGAAGAAGGTGGCCTGATGACTCATGTTTTCTTTTACATCACGTGGAACGCCGGGTGCATGAGCATCACTTACCTGGGGAACACCTGGCACCAGGATGCTCTATGGGAAGAAGACAGTCTGGCAGAGACAGTGTGGACAGTGTTCTGCTGGGAAACCTTGGGTCCTGCCATCCATGTGGCTGTCACTTTGACACATACCAACTAACTTGCAGGGTATGTACACCCTTTCATAGAAACACCATTTCCTAATGGCTGTGGCCTCTTTCAGCAGGATAATGCACTCTGCCACAAAGCAACAATGAATCAGGAATGGTTTGAGGAGCGCAACGAAGAGTTTGAGGTGTTGACTTGGCCTCCAAATTCCTCAGATCTCAATCCAATCGAGCATCTGTGGAAATCCTCAGTCCCCACTTCAGAAATTACAGGACCTAAAGGATATGTTGCTAACATCTTGGTGCAAAGACCACAGCACAGCTTCAGTGGGGTCCGTGCCTCAGTGGATCAGGACTGTTCTGGCAGCAACAGTGTATATGTGGGAGAGCAGTGTGTCATGGTTTATGTCATCATCAGTTTGAGAATTCTGAACACATTTTCACGACCACTAAATCCCCGTGATTTTTTAATTTCCACAATAATTTGTTAACACAACAGTACACGCCTTTCAGCTTTTCATATATTTTGAAAATGTTTTTTCTGTAATTTAGACGCACATCACTTTGGGTCAGCTTCTGTTGTTTGAATGCGCTGTATAATACATCAGACCCGACTGTCTACACAAAAAGGGTTATTATATTCAGACATATGTTCATAGTTCATGTTTGAGGTATATTTTTTCAGTTCCAATAAAATAACTTATTTAACACAATTCAGTGGGCTGAATATATTATTTGAATGTTTGGATACAGTCTGCACGTAATCAGTTTGCTGAAGTAACAATTCTGTTGACCAGTGACACTGTAACATTAACTAATGTTAAAATTATGTTGTTAGCTGTGTTACTTTTGTACACCAGGAAGAAAGAAAGAAAAACAAATCTTACATGCTTTTTTCTCCCAGCACTTTCCTACAGTCAGCTGATTCTAGTTTGTGTTGGTGTGTTGCTGAATGATTTTCAAATTGCTGTTTTTTTTTTTTTTAAATTCCTAGTAGAAAATCTATAGATATGATTATAAGGCTGGCAGATGCTATAGCATCAAAGTCTAATTTAATTATAATTTTAGGTTTTAAAACTTTTATAGCTTTAGGTTATGCCCACATTTGTTTTGAAAAATCTCACAATACGCTGTCCAGAGCACGTCAGAGCAACAGGTGGCGATATAACTGAAACTGTGAAGAAATGGCCAATCACAAGCCTGCATTGGTCACAACACATGGAAACGTGAAAACTGAGTTTATGAAAAAGGATTCCCTTTTTTCGAAAGCTCCATTTTGCAACATGATCCAAATACAAAAGGCCAAAATGCATAAAAACGATTTACCAAAATACTCATAAGTGTGACTGTAGCCTTATATTATTTATGCTTTTGTTTGTTCTTAAAGAAAAAGTCTGTCTGTACAAGGAAAAGTTCAAAGGCTGAATAAACAAAATCCCACACTTGTCCTGATGCTCACAGTGAGCATTCATTCCAAAGGAATGCTGGAATGCCTTTGACAAAAGGAAGCCTGGTTCTAAGTGAAGCTCGCAGGTAAAGGAACACCGTCATGCTTTGTGTGCAGGTGAAAACGTCCTGCAGTGCGCACCTCATACAGTTTCACCCTGAGATCAAAGGCCTGTCAAATGTGGGACTGTGAAGTGTCACCATGAAGCGAGGCAGGTGTTGTTCTGCAGATGCCAGGAAGAGATGCCTAATTGGCTTGTCTCAAAGGCGGGCCACACACAGCACACGATACAACACAGTACTGAGTAACAGCTTCATTTGTCATTGCTGCGGGACAGTTTCCAAGTCTCCTTTTCATTTACAAGAACCAGTAGATTTTATACGGTGATCGTTTTTGTCTTTGCAGTTGTTTGAATGTGTGTGAGCAGTATATCTGCACATTATTATAGAAACCATTTCCCCAAAAGGCCTCGAGGTCATATGCAAGATAATAGTATTTTAAATCTTGTGTTTCAGAAACTCTCCTTCAGGAGCTTAATAACACCAATTACAACTTAATCTTCAATTACACGTTGACCTCATGTAAAGCTACAAACTGAGAAGCTCTAATTGGAAACACAGCCGCAGTCTTACACACCTTTTTGCCTTTTGATGTGTTCATTTTAGTAGTTTTTTTAAATAAATGTTTTCGTCTCAGCTGCTTTGTTGCTGTTTTGTTGTAATTCTCACTGGACTGTAGATGGTCTTTATTCAATCTCTCATAACAGGACACACGCAGTGGTAATGAAATCAATCTGCTTGTTATTAACTTTAGTGCAGTGGGTCACATGAAAATGGTCTCCTGAGAGATTAGTGGCTGTTTCACAAGAAGCAGCTGCAGAAGCGCGATTAGTCATAAAGTGAAAGACGGACAAACTGAGTTTGTTTCTCGATGTCAGACAAGCTTTTACGTAGGGTTATTTTTGTGCTGCTGATAATATGGTTTGTAAAAATCACAGTAACTGCAGTTGTCATTACTGCAATTTTAAAACAAAAAAGTTCAGTAAACTCACACAGTATCTCTGTCTGGAAATTGGGGGGTTGAAGTACAGTATAAAGCAGTAAAAATTGGAAATACTCTGCATTGTTGTTGAACCAGTGGATGATGCAGCAGAAATTTGTATGCAAGCACATTAATGGACTTTTGAACTTGATAACGATGCCGTGTCTTTGTTTTATTTATTTTTTACTTCCTTATCTCCTGATGTCCTCTTCCTGCTCCGTGGGCTTTGATTCTCTGTTCAGATCTTTGCAGTCATCTTATCTGCATCTTAATCTGCTGCTGAAACATCACAGTTCCCCCACAAGCACCAAATCTCCTCACGCTGAATCTACTGTTATGGAAATTCAGGCACCCAAAAAGAAAGCCAAGCCTGATTCGTGCGATCCTGTTCATCATGTAAAATTGTATGAGTTAAGAGGATTTGACTGCAGCACAATTTTGATTCTGTGGACGTTTTGTAGCATGTCCACAATATTAAAGTCTCAGTAGCCAAGAAACAGCTCTGGAGATGAAAATTTCTGAGTTTGTTCATCCACCTCTTTGATCCCGACTGGAATGAAGTGCTGCTGATGGATAAACTGCGCTGGTCTTGGTTCCTACACAGTGAATATTTCAAATTTTTCTTACCTCCTTTATTCTTGTATGACCATAATGTTGACAAATGAGGTTTTAACCTGTCCAGCCCAAATGGAATTTCCAAATAGTGTCGTCAAATATTAGCAGGTTTTTATTCGAGTCAGGGTTATCAGTGTGCTCATAACTGTACTGCAGACCTGCAGGCTCTTGTTTACACATAAAAACGCAATATCAAACATATTCAAGCACACATGCTCACTCTATATACCATTTTCGTAAATGTCAAATTTGGTCACTTTTTCATCATGTCATGGGCGGCTGTATGGGCAGAAATACGTAGAATGGGAAATTGGGAGGACACAGTGGAAACAGCATGAAGGGGAGCCGCCACCGAGGACACGATAAAGAAGTGAGGAGGACGCACACTGAATGCATAAGAGGTAACGAGGGGAGAGTGGCAACCGCCGAGGAGAACAGGTGAACTGAAGCTAACGAGACAAGGGGACGCAAAACTGAACACGAGGCACACAGAAGAAGGGACGGGCAAAAAAAAAACAGGGAGTGAGTAAAGAGGGAAACAAAAACACAGACACTGAGAAACGCAGGGAAGTAAAACCAAATCCAACCACAAGAAACAAGAAACACAGACAGGCACGAGAACACAGAAACGTGGAATTTACATGGAGATCACAGGGAATCCAGGGATTAAGTGCGAATAAACTATGAACAAGAAGAGAACTCAAAACTAAACTAAGAAGACCCAAGGACATAAATTAGAAGAAAAATAACAGCCAGGGAAAAGGTACAAAAGGTACAAAACTACAAAAAAAACAGTAAACCGAGAATCAACCAGAGACATCAACAGAAAATGCTGCATCACAGATGTGGGACCATGATACATCATATGAAATGCTGACATGTCTAACCCAAAATCTTCAGCCTACTGAGAGATGGTTTAAAGGTGTTTTTTTGCTCAGCAATCTCTTTATCTGTGATGAACATGCATTTGTGTTTGTGTGTGTGTGTGTGTGTGTGTGTGTGTGTGTGGTGAAACCTGCATGTAGTGATTCTGTGATGGTCTGCTAGATTATGCTTCAGATGCAGTTGTGAAATTCGCTGTAATATTTCACTATAAAAATACTACAGTCTTTCATTGCGACAGGACTTTGATGCCAGGGTGATACTGGGCCAATAAAAGCCTGTTAAGAAATGAATTATTTTTCCCACTGACATGGCAGAAAGCTGATAACTGATGCCAAAACAGTGAGTTTGTATAAGCAGCAGCTTTAATAGAGCCGGAGCGGATCCATTGTAACAAATACAAATTGTTACACCTACCAAATATAAGGAGCTGCATCAATAAGCTGAACTCTGTTCTGCTCAGCATTCATTTTACTTCTTTTAAGCTTACTGTTGTGGCCCTCCACAGCCGTCCCAGTTCCTCATGTGGCCCCTTGGGAAGATGAACTGCCGCCCTGCTCTAGAGAAAGCCTCATTCTTGTGATCTCCCTCCTTTGACATCTTGACCTCAGCTGCTCAGCATTCCAGCCTCACTGCACTGCTCAGGTATGATGGAAAACTCTTCCTGCTCCCTCAGAGTCCAGTCACAGTGCCCCCATGCCTGTACAGTACCATTGTCTGCCTGCTCTGTGCTCCTCAAGCTTCTCAAACTTTGTCTTTGTATTTCTTGGTGAATGCAACATTTAATGGCTCACCTCAGGCTCATTCTGCCTGCCTCTGTGTTGTGGATTTATGTCTTTCCTCCTGAACCCTAACAGAACTATTTACATGCACAGAGGCAATTAGGCACAGGTGAGAAGAAAAAAGCCTTGAAACTAATGAGTGCAGAGCAGACAATCACAAAGGAGGGAAAGGACGACGCCTGAAAGTCCAAAAGCTCAGAGTTTCACAGCAAGGTGGAGTGTAGAAACGGCTGTGGTGAAATGTTTGTTCAACAAAACTTTAAAGGTCAACTTGAGTTGCTTTGAAGCCGGGGATTTAATGAAGCCTCTGTTCCCCCATCATTCCCAAATGATCCTGTGGAAAGATGTAATGGTACAAATGAACGACATTTCCATTATTTAATAATTCTGTAATGTTCATGAAATGCTGGGACTCTAAAATGATTAAACTAAATGACAAAAGGCAGCCTGATCGCCTTGTTCATCGATCCAGCCAGAGGAGCGGGTCTCCTCCAAACTGAGTAAATCCAAGAGAATGTAATGAGCAAAATAAGCAAAGGTGTTTCCTGGGATAATCCAACAAAAGCCAACCAGGAAAAGAAACTCTGAAAGAACAAAACAGGACTCAACAGATCACCTGATGAAAAGACATAAAAGTGGCTGAACGTCATTTTATATATCTACATTACCACAATGTAGAGGTTTTTCAGACTGACTGCCCGGATATGAATTCTATTTAATTGAGTTTTAGCTGTGTAGCGCCAAATCCGCACATGTTGCCTTAAGGCACTTTATATTGTAAGGCACAGACCCCACAGATGACCCCCTATGAGCAAGTGTTTGGCAACAGTGGGTTGTCTTATACACAACTGGTGCTAAGATAATCTACTTTGATGCAAAACACAATCAAAGACAAAATAGAAGAGATGAGGAAGAAAAGTTGAATGCTCAGCGGCAAATTAGCTTTTTTCTCTCATTACAGAATCGAGTCTCTTTTGGTTTGAATGTTCATTAGTGTGCAAATGAGCATTTGATTAATGACACAGGTCAGCACAGGGAGCCACAGTCAGATGGGGACGAGAGTGAACGAGGCAGCGAGAAATGGCTAACCACAGTCACAGCTACAACAAACAGTCCGGCACAGCAGTGAGTGTCCCTCTGTAGCTGAATACTGATTGCTGATGGCAGCTGCTAGGTCAGTGTGCCACTGGGTCAGCTGGAGTTAATGGGAGCATCTCAGCATCCACGTTTCCCTCATTTTTGTCTTTTTCTTTTAATCTCAAGCCCCATTTAGATTTTTATTTCTCCAGAGGGTATTTTAATATGACCTTTTCATGTCAGTGGTTCTAATCAAGTCTGGAGTGGATTTTACCTTTCCTCCTGTAATTACTAAAGCAGAAACCTTCAGCAAACTTGCTGATCCTTCTGTCATTTAAAGTGATCACTCAGGGCCACGTCCTCCAGCCGCCATACAGCACAGGCCTGTTTGGGACTCAGAGCTCAGCACCATCAGCTCAACAACGCACTGTTATGGCAGCTTTATGTTGGTACCATGACTCTCTCTGTGGTCTGTTTTTGTGTTTTTTCAACCATGTCGGCTTGGTTATCTCCATGATAAAACGTCCCGTCTGACCACATGGAGTCACTCGCTCCCGAAGAAAGCTAACACATCTCAGGACTCTGTTTTTAGAAATGAACAAATATGTGAGAGGATAATGTGTCACCAGAGTACAGCTAATTTTGGCTTCTGTCTTATTCAAAGGGCCACCACAGTGGGTAGCTCCGCATGTGTGATTTAGCTGAATTTTATTCTGGAAAATAAACAAATGAATCTGTTTGAGTTATTAAATATAACTCAAACACATGTGTGCAGAGTTTTATTTATCTTTTTCTATTTCTATATACTTTTACTCTTATATTACTGCACATTGGCAGAAGTAATTTCACTATATGTGACACATAATTACAATAAAGCTATTCTATTCTATTCTATTCTATTCTATTCTATTCTATTCTATTCTATTCTATTCTATTCTATAGAAATGACCCATGTAGGCATTTTTTAAATGTTGGAGTGTTTCCAGTTCAGAAGTAGATACAGTAGCTTTGCTGCATCAGATTCAGCCTGGTAAGGGTTGGGAGGGAAGAAATTAATTAGGATAAAGAGGAGATGAAAGGGTTAATAGAACCTTATTATAATGTAGAGGCTATAAAGCTCAGGGCGTAGAGTTAATCCCAGTCTAAAAGTGGCATCCCTACTTTCAGATTAAACTGAAAGTCACTTAAGACGGCACAGAAGCATATTCCCATTAAACTGAATAATTTATACTAGAGCATCCTCACTTCTCCACCACTTTATCACCTGTCTCTGTGTGTGTCTGCTCTAAATTCTCAGCTGATGCATTGTTTTGATTCCCTTTTATTTACGATCCAATTATCCCTGCATCTCCAAGCAGCACACCGAGAAACTGAACAAAGAGTCACCATGGCAACCTCTCTCTCACTCTTCTATGAGAGCGGTGACATCAGTGTTTATAGATACAAAGTTTAACACCAAAATGAGTGGATTTAAATGACCATCACTTCACTTTCCTGTAGCAGAGTGAATCTTTAAATTCTTGCTTCTGTTTTAAGAAATGAGGTGGAAATTTGAATTATTCCTCTCAGAAAATTTCAGCAGGATTTTGCCGAATGATTTTCCTTCTTTTTAAGTTCTTTCACATCTGATTTAATTTTTCTTTTATTATTTCTTTATTAAAACTTACAGTACATTGTGTCTGCTAGCATGAAGCATTGCTGTACTCTGTGGGGGCCTGCTGGATTCTGCAGGGCATTATTCATGTGGACAGTGCTGAAAAGGCACGGGGACACAGTAATGCTATGAATTGTGGGTAAACAGAGAGTAAAGATGGCTGGATTAATGTAATCTGGTGGTAAGACACAGCAAGGGCTCCACAGGCGAGAGGAAGAGGAGACTCAGCATACCTCTGAACAATGAAGCAAAAACACAGCAGGACCATCTAGCAGACTGATGATGGTGAAGGAGGTATTCTGTTTTTGTGGTGTACACGCCATAAAAGCAGGAATTAAATTGCGTACGTTTGAATTTATTTTCTTTAATCCACACAGGACCAAAAGGAGACATACAAGCTCAAATATACACGCACTTAAGTGGTGTTCAAGGTTCTACAGTGTCGTTTGACTTGGCACGGCCTAGTACCTTCTTAATAGTGATCATTTGACAGCTTGACCAACACGTAGAAGAATGGGAGCATCCATGGAACTCAGTGAAGATCTAAGAAGGAGAAGTGTAGATTTACATAAGTTGGGAAGGTCTCTTGGAGCCACAACTGCATATTCCAAGATCATCAGTTCTTTGGGAGTGTATTTTTTTTTTACCTCTTTTGACACCTTTACCAAAAAGATGTCAAAAGGTCACACAATTGTATGCAAGTGCAAGTTATTCAGATGTGTTAACAGCTTGCCAAGGTCCTGAAGAAGACCCAAACTTTCACTCTCAGATGGGAGGAAATTGGTTAAAACCAAAACAACACCCAGGAACCACCGAGGCTGAAGCCATGAAGTGGAAACTGCTGGAACACCAGCGTCACTGTCCACAGGGAAGAGAGTTTTACGTGGGTCCATGAGAGGGCGATGACCAAGAAAGAAGCCCCTGTGCCAAAATCAACACCTTCACGCTCAAATGAAATTTGCAGGTGCTCACGTGGACGAGCCAAATTCCATCTGCAGAAACATTTTAAGGTCAGACGAGTCAAAGAGTGAGCTATTTGGCCACAGTGACAAAAAGTATGTTTGGGAGAGTAAAGGTGAGGCTTTCAAACCCAAGAATGAATGAATGAAATACTTATTTCAAACAAATGAGTAAGAAATGTTAATAACATTACAAAAACAAATAAACATGAAATAAAAGAAAGCCAACACATTGATGTGATGAACAAACCAAACTCCAGAAAGTGAAATCTCATCAAACACCATTTCCTGTTTGAAAGTGAGGAGGAGGAAACAGATGCTATTTTTATTGAACTGTCTGACAAATTTAAAACAAGGAAAAAATTAAATATCATTTTGCATATATGAGTTTTAAATCAGAATCAGATTCAGAAAACTTTATTCATCCCCGCACAAAGAGCAACAATGACATAATAAATATAAAATCGTACTATAATAACTTATAAATAAACAATAATGCACTAAATATGTAAATATAAATATGTAATTACAACCCAGGTAGCATTCCAAATATGATATAAATGACTGAATGTTAGAGGCATATACAAGTACAGGTGATAATGAACTGAGCACTTCAAGAATATAAAAGGTGGGTGCAAATTGCAGCGAGATAGTTGATGCAATATGAATGTATATGTGTGTGTATGTGTATGTGTGTGAGTAGTAGAGTTCACAACAGTCCCTCTGATGTTATAGGGTCATATTAGAATTGTAATATTAGAATTGGGGGGGGCAATGAGTTAAGGAGATGGATGGCTCTGGGTACAAAGATCGCTGTCTTGCATGCAGGACAACGAAGCTGACAACCTGAAGGGAGCAAACGCTGAATAAAGCATGTGAGAGCGGTCCTGGATGATCCGGTGTGCTAGCCATTAGTATCAGTTTTGCAACATCCTGGATTTTATGCAATTTATTGCTCACAGTAGCACTGCATGTGTGTGATTGCGCACATCAGGTTTTTAAGGAAGAAAAAAACTCATGTCAAATATGATCCACTTGTCATTACAGGGTTAACTTCAGTCAAACGGGTCTAACTGGGTTTTAGATGCTGTACTGAAAGCTGCCACAGTAAATGAGTTGAGCCGCAGTAGGTATGTTCACATAATTATGTTGATTCAGTGATTAAGTCAGTCTCTGAATGTTTATTGTTGCAAAGCTGGAACTCTACATGCATTTGATTGAATCATAAATGACATTATAATGACTGGTGTTGTTAAGATCCACAAAGACTAAAGCTTATACACCGTAGATCTAAACTCTTTAGCAGCCATAATGTTCCTGCACTGCAGGGTGGTGCTGAAATCAAAGTCAACTAAAAGAAAGTGACTAAAATGGTGTTATTTATAGGGACACACACACACACGCACACACACACACACACACACACACACACACACACACACACACACACACACACACACACACACACACACACACACAGGGTCTAGCCATTAGTTAAACAGCTTTCTTATTCCCCATCTTATCACATATGGACACTGATTAAAAACTCCCTGGGTAATGCTAATTTTTCCACCTGCATGGTTAATGCTGTGAATGGGGCATATTTCAACCCAAACCCCAATTTCTTAAACCTAACCAAGTAGTTTGTGGTGCCTAAAACTAACCGGCCAAGATGAAAATAAAAAAGCAAGTGACAATAAAACAAATCGGCAACTGAAAACAAAGAAAAGCTCAAAGACCTTACTCCACTGCCACCTCTCTAACTGTGGACTTTAAATGTGTTGCTCTTTGAAAGAGAACCACGGGGAAGTCCAATATTCCACTGGTGACACCAGAGGACACTTTGCATCAACGCGGCAGCAGCAGCAGCATCTGAAAGAACAGTATTTGCGAAGTCCTGGTGTGAGGAGGTGTTACAGGATTGGCTTGCAGGTACTGTGGCAGCACATTTGTGTATATCCCTTTTGTGTTTGGCACAAAAGCAGAACATTGTCTGTTTTACACTTTACACGTCAGTGGTGACTCTGAACTCTAAATTGAGGCATTGAACCGAAGGAGAATCCTTTTGTGGGAGTATAATTTGAAATGTAACACCGAATGTACTCGGACAGGCTTGGCGTGTCACTTTAATTAAGTTATTGACCAAATGGACACGTTTTAATTGATGGAAGCGTTGTCAGAGGTTGCTCAAATGATGCTGAAACTGCGAATGTCAGAAAGAGTAGCAGGAATTTATTCCAGTTTAGCCTTCTTAGTGCTAACACAAGCACTTCAATTAGTCAGTGATTAGAACCTCGCATTAAAAAGTACCTTCAGATATGTTCTCTGAACCAGACTTCTCACATTCTTGGAACAGCTTGTCTTTCCCCACACAAATGTTTAATTCAGAAAAGAATTCAGATTGGAGTCGAAGAATTTCGCGGCAGATTGAAGGCCAAAGAAAATGTAATTACTGTGAGTAAAAAAGTGGATATTTTGGCATCATTTTTTTTTCAGATTTTGACATGGATTATAATAGGATTGAACTGTTTGCAGTGACTAATGAGCTCCATGTGAGATCACTCAAGGTTATAGCCGGCAGCTTCACAGCTTAATGTGACTTGGTGTGTGACAAGTTCCCTCGGTTTCCATCTAGGCTCTGTGTTACTGAACTTCCACAAACTTGAGCTGAAAGTGTGCTGATGTCAGTAATGATCTCCAAGTAAACCCAGCTAAAATAGCACAGTGACCTCATTATTGTTTCCATAGTTACAGAATGGCAGGGTTACAGTTCCTATCTATAGCGGCGTTCACTTCATACGAAATACTGCATTTTGACAGATGATAGTAGTTAACGGCTAAATTGCAAAAACGGCTCATGATAATCAGATTTATAGGCAGGGTTCTGCAACCTGCTGCTGGGTTTCCAGCTGGAAACTAATGCATTCAATGTGTTAGGCTCAAATCCACAAATTGTGATCAAATTCTCTAACAATCGCTTTGATAAATTGAATATTAGAGGTAAGTGATGGTGGAGAGTTGTTAATAATGGTTTACGTCAGTGTTTTGTGTCTTGTTTATCAAATATTATCATTAAACTTGCACAAACAATGATATCAATTCCCAGACCCTGAAACTGCTTCACTGCCACCCACCCACCTATTTCACTTTCTGTGCCAGAGAAAGCATCGCACACTTAACTGAACCAGCTGGCTTTGTCAGGCAGGGATCCAAAACATGGATCTATATTTACTAAGTTATATCACTGTACATGAGTCGACTAAAATAAAATGAAGCTCATAATGTAAGAAGAGCTCTCGGGCCTCTTTAGAAAATGTTTTTACATTTGTATCAAATGTAAAATTGTAATCATATATATATATATATATATATACATTCTTGGCTGAGAGAGACGGAGGTTAAACATCCTAAATTATAGCATGGCTTTCACTATTGAGCTGCTTCTTTCTTGTAGTTTTTTGTTACCCTACCACAGTCTTGCCTGTTTCCGTTTTTGGCGTTAGGTGACTCATTGTAAACGAAGCTGCAACAAAGGCAGAGGAGAGGCACAGCTGGGGGCGTGTCAGCAGAACTTGGACAGATTGGTGTCAAGAATAACAAATATTTTGGCTTTGTTGTCTGCTTTTTCTGGGTCAGTTGTTTATTCCACAAACTGCTGGTGCCTTCTGTAAATGTGCAATATCTCAGACCTATGAACATTAACATGCTGCTGTAACAACTTTCACTATGTTGCGAATGCTTACCTTCGTCACCCAGCCTATAGAGGTTTGATGCAGTCTTTTGATTTTAACCTTGTCACTGAGAGGTTGCCCAAGCTACTAATGTTATATTTCAGAGTAACACTAGTAAGTTAGTTCATTGTATTTCTTTCCAAATGCAGCCTTGAAAGAGCTCACTCACAAAGTCCCACCAGGGGAGACGCTTGTGGACACGTACATAGCTCTACTCTCCATCCTCACTACCAACATAATTGAAATCAGTTAGCTCATATATGCCACTGCAACAGCAATCGCAGAAACACTTGGGTATAAGATAAAAAAATGCATGCAGAGAAAGCCCCCTGTGGGGAAGTAGGTTGGAAGCCAAAATCAGGGAAGCCTGGAACAATGTTAGTTGGCTAACAGAGGTGCAGAAAGTATCACAAGAGACGGGTCCTGGGTGAATAAGAGGTACAAAAAGATGATCTTAACTGAGGCCTTAGCCACGCAAACGCTTACACCTCTGCCCCCTAGGCTGAAGAAACGGAGGACTAGCGAGTAAATGGCCTGTTCTCCAAAGACCCATTCGTTCTGTACTCTCACCTGCAAGGGAACAATAATGAGGACAGACCCATCCAGAGCTGAGGCTGAACAGTACTAGAAGGAAGAAGGAGGCATCACAAAATACCAACTATTAGTAGCTGGTGATCTAAGAACAGCCCATAGTAACCTCCCAGAGCAAGAGCTGATGCCAACACAAGAAAACTCCTCACAGTGCATGGAGGTCTCCATCCAAAGTCCAGCACCCCAAGGCTCTATCAGCAATAGATAGAGGGAGGGCAAGGACTAGTTTAGTCCCAGAGCCACAATCCAGAAGGGAACAGAGTATCCCTGAATCAGGAAGATGGTTCCCCAAGATGAGATGCATCAAGAATGCCTCGGGTAGCTGAATACAGACGGTAATGAAGAACAGGAGGAGGAATTATCATGGAAGACCAAGCTTCTGCATGGGATAAACCATCGACAGATAGCGGAAGTGGACGACATCAAGAAATCATCCTAATGACTAGAAAAGGTTGTCCTAAAAGACAGTACAAGGTTCTGATTATGGCAGCACAAAAATAGGCCCTAAGCATCAGATCCACAGAGGCAGGAGTCTACCACAGGACCCAAGTTGCAGATTGTGCAAAGGTGCAAAGCTGGGATGGTGTACACTGAGAGGCACAATCAAGTAGCTGGAATAGTGTACAGAACTATCTCTGCTGCATATGGATTAGAAGTCCCCAGTTCCCAATGTGAGACACCACCGGAGGGGGTTGAGAACAACAGGACTAAGGTAATGTGGGACTTCAAGTTCCAGACAGATGAGCAGCTGTTGACAAACCAGATGTAGCAGTGGTCGACAGGGAGCAGAAGACTGCAGTTGTCGTAAATGTGGCTATCCCAGCAGACCTCAGCATCAGAAAGACGGCAGGACAAGATCGAGAAGTACCTGGGACTGCACAAATGCTATCTGAACCTTTAATCAGTAACCACAGCTGACCAGGTAGACCCAAACCTTCTCGTCAGAGGTTTTCACAGTGGCAGGCTGGCCAGGTTGCTGTTGTGGCAGTCGTCAGTGTTAATGAGTTGTATTTTCAGAACAACTGGACTTCAACTCCACAATCTTGTACTGCAGTTGACCACACTAGTCCTTGTTGTTCTTTGGCAATTTGCTGCAAGTTAGACAGCAGCTCTAACCAGAATCGGTACCTACCGGAGAACTGGTTCAAGGGCTGCAACACTGTTGCCTACTGCAGTTCAAAATGGTGGCACTGGTGTTATCCACCGGATGAGGAACTGATGGGACAGGCAACAGGTTATTGCACTCTTATTTAAGGTCACGAAATATATATCATGTGCGCACTAACCGAAGGGCTGTGTGTATATGTATGTATATGTGCGCTGCTGTCAAGAAAAAACGGTGGAAAATGAGAAATATTTCACTTCATTCAGTTGTTGGGGCAACAAAACAAATCTGACAGATTTAAATGAGAGTTTAATTAAAGAAATCAAGAACCTGTTGCATTTGTATTTGAGCGTCAGGGTGAAACATTTTCTTAGAGGTAGATTTTTTTTCTTTTTTAATCAGTAAACTAGTAAGGACCCAAGTGTAACCCAACACATGCTTGTAATTCCTCATTTTATAGACTGCAGCAGGACTCCATCTTGGAGACTCCAGTCGAATGCTCCAACCACGCATTGTTGATCTGCGGGTTCAGCTGCAGACAGGTGCTCTTGAATATTCATTCGGGCCCTCATGGATTGTAATCACTGTCGATATGTGTGCACTTTGCAACTGTCAACTATTCAGAGAGCAAAATATGTGCCTGCATCAACTGCTTATGAAAATGTATGATGCAGGTAGGAAATGGAGAGTTATCAGTATGTTTCAGCCGAATTTGTAACAAGGGGAACAGTTAAGAGTATGATGTGGAGTTATTGAAAATTGTAGTAGATTGAATATATTTTTGGATATTTTATTAAATACACAAATTCAGTCTAGTTTTATAGTATATAAACATCTTTCTGGCTCCATATTAAATGCATGGATTGTAAAACTAATGACATTTGATAATTCACGGTTACGGTATCGATACTTCTCCTGGGGACTACATAAAAAAACCTAATCCCTGCTTATGTTAACATGTGTTATGAGTATTTATGAAACTTTCTGCTGCTTATGAAAGCTAAATACGGGGGCCTAAAGTAAAATGCAACTGCTTGAGCAACCTCCATCTTGTTTTATTAGCTGACTTATCTTCTTTGTGCCAACTGGCGCATAAAGAGATGGAGGCAAAACAACTTCTCATTTGCAGTTTGTCTCCAGGATCTATTTAAGAGGCTTCAAGATGATACTTTCAAGATGCCACAGAACACAACAACTCACACCCACCCACTCGCTGTTATAGTGATGTCTATACCATCCTCTATTGTTTGCTGCACTAGATGTTTATTTGGAAAGGTTAGTGCTGAGATGACATTTGTTATTAACAACCTTTTTTTTTTGAGCCTCTTGTTATCTGAGCACCACAGTGGCCTGCATTTGACAGGGCTCTGCTACAGTTTCTTTACTTTAAATGATACAGCTGAGGATCAGATTTTACGGCTGCGGCGGTGATGGATCTTGGAGTAAAACCTTCCTCTTCAGTAAGGATCTTACCTACTTAAGAATTAAAGGTCACGCCATATTTTGTCATAAAACGGCTCCTTATTTCACCTTGAGTTAATGAAACCGTGGTTGTACGTAACGCTGATGCCAATAAAGGAAATGTTTAAACTAAATTTAGCTCAGTGCTGACCTAGATTTCTCTTGCCTCCCAAAACACAAATCAATGCTTACTTGTGAGTAAGCATTTGCGTGCGGTGCTTATTTGGGGGTGTGCAGACGCTTTTGTGATGGGAGATTAATTCATGTTTTTATGATTATTTTTGTTTGTGTTTGACTCTTGTCAGCACCGGTAGTTTGCTTAAACGCATAAAATCTCTGAAATCTTTTTGAGGCACGGCGTGCACGGACATCTGATGTGAGATCAGCTTTGACCCAGTTCTGCAATTCATCCCGTGGAAATAAATAATAATAAAAAGCCGTGCCTGTTTTAAATTTGGCCGTCTTCTCTTTGAAGTTCATCTGCTTGTGCAGCTCTTCACTGCTTTTAGTGTATAAGCTAATTTTAGCTCCTTGTACTTGGAGTTTCACCAGAGAATCTTGCTCAGAGAGCAGACTCGAGCTTTAGTTGCAAACCGCCCTGACTTCCATGTTGACGGTCATCAGGACTGGTTCCACAGCTAAAACCTGGAGAACCAACCACAGAGCTTTCACTGTACAAGCCTGAAGGTGGTGCATCAGTTCAAGCGCGGAGGTCAGGGGCATACTTGTTTTTTCTGGCATTAGCATGGTTGTGCATCACGAATGTGTCCCGCAGGCTCAGACAGTGAGCGTGCAGTCACTGTTACATTCCCAGGCATCTTACGGAGAACACTGGGCATGCACCATCTGAACTGTGGCACGTGGCATTGTGTGCTGTCTCCCTTTGACTTCTTACTCATCCTAAAAATGAAATTCAAGAGGAAAGGTGCTGTTTTGATGCACAGGGGATATGCAACGTGCATGTGGTCACAACAGGACTTGCAGAATATACTCTGGTCCTGAAGGTGCACTGAAGTCCACTTCTTTGGCCCTTAAATATATTTTGTGGTGTACTTTGAGTGTGTAGGAGTACAGGAATTTAAAATATTATTCTCTCCTCATGCTGCGCAGATATCTTTATATTCTTTTTGGGTCATAATTTTCAGTCTGTTCAGTTTTCTCTGTTCACTGCTATGTTTTCTCATGTGCCACGTCACAGTATTTGCTGTGGAGCTGCTAAACAAGGTCATGGACATCCGGCTAACCAATCCAGTTGTGCCGAAGTTGCACAAAGACAAGTCAAAATGTTCGGTTGTTGGGTGTATTAACCCACACCATTCCTTACATCGCCCCTCCCCCCGGCATCAGAGCCCCTTTGAAGTGTGTGGTTACATTTTATTGTTAGAAATGTACTCGCATCAGCTGGGAAAGTCCTCCTTGTTTCTCTGCTGGTAGCTAATCGTTTTGCTGCTATCAAACTACAAAAATGGCCGACCGGGGTGGATCAGAATGCTCTGCGACCCGGAGGGGGGCGGGGCGTGAAATGTTCGACTCACATTTAAAGAGAGCGCACCAAAACCAGCTGCTCTAAGACGAGCCTCAGAAAAGGTGTAAAAGAAGTCTGTGGCGCTCCAAGCACTGCAGCTCTGCTTTATAAATGAATGATTTATATATGAAAAGGGAGGATTTAAAAGATGATACGTCTGCTTTAAAGCTACTAGGACCATGTAGTCTTAGTATTGTGTGCATGTGGCACATTTAAGGTAAAGATGCAGAGGAGGTGGAGTGTTTTCAGCATTTAGCGTCAATCCAAATCCATCCCTACCAGAAAATTAAAATAATACACTTCTGGTTGTTTGTTCGAACACTTAGAATGACCAACATGCGTTTTGAGAGTTTTGTCAAAGTTGGTAGATTCAAACGGTGCCTGGCAGCGTCTGGAAACTCAGCTCTCCACTAAACGGCGATGAGGAATGTGAGGTCAGAGCCAATGCCATTTCCAGGTCTGACCGAGTCATTTTACACTCTGTCATCACTCTTATCACAATTTTACCCCCTCTTTCACTCTATCTGGATTGGTCACTCCTCTCTGGAACACGTCTGCACCCTGGAGGCTTTATCTGTGATTCCTTATCATCCCCAACTCTGCCTATCTCTCACTGCCCCCCCCCCTCCTTTTCCTTCTCTTTTTCTGGCTGCACCTCGCTCACTCCTCCTCCCCGTTTGTCTGTTGGTTTGTCATGTTTGTCCTTCTCTATCTGCCGTGATAGAGCTGGAATTATGTGTTCAAAGTAAATAGTGCTGCGGTAAAATAGATGTCGTTTTCACCCGGACCCCTACAGGAACAAGCATTTAGAACCTTTTTTTATGCTACCCTTTCTTAGGTACATTTTGTGTTATGCATCCAGGTTTTTCCATCGCAGCGATGAACTAACCAATATTACATATCAGTAAATATAGCTGGACTTTGCAAATTGCACAGTGTCGGGTAGGTTGACACTAATTATGCTATTTTCAAAGTCAGTCATTGTCACAGCTGAAGAACTTTTATGCAGAATCCATTTAAATTCCTAATTGTGCTTTACTGTTAAAAGTAGAGAGTCTGTGTATTTGGTATATAGCCTTGGGAGCTGTTTGCCCTTGGTGATTCTTTCATCTTCACATTTAATAGCATGAGTCAAACAGTGTTTGGTAAATTTGACTGCGGTACATCATGTAGCTGGAGTTCCTTGTGCTAATATTGACCTGAGGGAGTGGGTGAAAAAGAGTGTGTAGGATATGACGATCCCTGCGAGATGGAACAGGGACCAAATGTAGTGAATGTTGAGGACGAGCGTGTTTGATACGTGTCCTTTGTCTTTCTTGTCTTCAAAGTCACTCATTTCCAAGACTTTTGCAAAGCATCTCATTTCCATAATGAAGACAGTGGCGGCTACTTTACGGTCTCTCGATGCTGCTTTGAGGTTGTTTTACGAACCTGTTGCAGATTGCAGCTGGAACTTTTTCGCAGAGCGGCGTCTCTCAGAATAACCGTGTTTTGTCTGCACCCTCTGGACTATCCCGGATGTACATTTATGATGACTTGGGCCTGTTATCGTTCCCGGGGAGTCAAAAACCCCTTTAGTCAGATGCTGCTGGTGTCACAGATATGCACGCTGGCATAGGTGCTGTAAAACAGAGAGAGATGGATCTCTCACTCCTAAGCTCTCACGTATGGGCACTTGTAAAGGATAACTTGGTGTCATGTGGGCCTGTGTCTACAGCTGGCTGTTTTTGTCCTGGCAGCATCTCTTTTCGGTACAAATCCCACGACTGTCTGCTTTGACAGCGGTTAGAGGTCTTGGCACAAAAATGCCACCAGTGTGCATTTCATTTTTTTATGTTGGTGCATTGGCCAGTGTCGCTTCTCTCTGCACGGCCAATCAAATGCTTGAAGGGGCGGGATTTATAATATAAACACTGTAAATTATGGCAAGGCAGAAAACTTTACAGAAGACAGGTTTTGTAACCTAGCAACAATAATGGCTTGAGAGAAGCGCTCTGAAAATGAGGTCAATGCAAAAAAAAAAAAAAAAAAAAAAGCAGCCAGGGGACACAACCCCCTGAGGGCCACTCAAGCTTTC
>VUQK01018118.1:29601-42057 GCA_015106715.1 Bujurquina vittata | reverse complement strand
CTTCTTTTTTTTTAAGTGGTCTTGAGCAGTAGTAGATACATAGTTTCCGGTGACCTGGTTCAATCCGGGTGATAATTTTTATGCATTTCTTTTCTTTCTTTCTTTGTCGTTTTCTTTTCCTGTTTTTTTTTTCTTTTTCTTTTCTTTGCAGTCTAATCGATTGGACTACAAAACTATGCCAAACTCTAATGTGCGCCTCTGATCTTTGTACCACTTCTTATTTTAAGTATCTTGAGTCCATATCTTGTTCTGTTATTGAAACTAAAGTAGGAAAACAAACTTGTTCACAACTTTACATCTGCAACTACTGGATTAAATATGCCAAAGCTAATGTGTCTGTAGCGTTAGGGGATCTTTTCCCTTGCAGACTGCTTTGAGCAGTTTTAGCTATAACATCATCAACACAGAAACTTTAAGCATCCTCACCACAAACTGAGCACAAGCTTTTATTGCACTTACAGTAACAACAAGTTGTCATCTGCTCACATAGTGCCATCTTTGCATCACCTATCTTGCCTCCATGTTGCCCCATGCCTGTAGGGAGGGCAGAGTTGAATACCTAAACATATCCATGTGCACACACTGCATATATCAACAGTGTAGTGGTAAATGGAAGCTTGTTAGATGGTTATTTTGTGGTCTGCCTCAGTGTGGCATGAGAAATTGCTTCATATTAATCCAAAGTAATAAACCCAGAACTCACAGTCCTCATCATAAATCACACTAAACCAAAAAAAATAAGCAATATGTGTTGTGGTTAATTAAAAATGCATGGTTATTTATTTGGCTGCTCAGTAAAATATGCTTTCATCTGATGCATCTGAAATATGCTTATGCACTTTTTTTTATAAATCATGATGTCTGGAAAAATGTTTGAATGAAAAGTGAGGGAGCAATTTAAAAAAAACAAACTCAAATCAAAATGTAGTGATGACTGTTTTCTAGCAGTAAATATCATCACTGATGCAATTTGTTCTGTGATTTGGTTAGAAGAAAGATGGTTAATGAGACACCTATTGATCAGCAACAGGTCCAAGATGCCCCAGCCCTCTGTGACCCTGAATTGGATAAGTGGTTACAAAAATAGAAAAAAAATTAGTAGTTTGAGCTGATCTTCAGCGGCTCTGGTTTTCCCAGCAGCAGGTTAGCAGGCTTGTTACCTTGAACAGTGTACTGACTCCTGGTTTTGTCACTTCTTCATAATGCCATTTGTGAGTCCTGCTTATAATAAGAGAAATATGGGTTGAGCTTAAGCATAAGCCCAGTTCAGAGCCAGCTGTCTGTACAGACAGGCTTCTGAAAGAGGTTAGACAAATAGCAGCGGCACTATCAGAAAGCTGGTTTGATAATAGCTCTCCTGGATACTCCATGCCAGGCATCACATGATAATAAAGAGGTGAGTGTTTAAAGTGATGGCCGTTATTCTGCTGTGGAGAGGACTGCTTTGATGACTGAGGATGTTAGTAAAGCGCAAGGTTTGTGTGAAAAGTGTTTTTTTGCCTTTTTTGACAGCTCTGTAATTAGTGTTACTTCAATTCTGTCCGTTTTAATTGAATTCTTATATGGAAAGACTGCAGGTTTAGCTGAAAATGAGAGAATTCCTCTTCTATTCCCTTTAATTCCCTTATTCTCTGCATTCAGTGCTTGCACTTTTCCCACATCTTCCTCCCCCTCTCTTGTCCTGTGTGTTGCTAGGTGTTGGTTGCTACTGCTCTCACCCTTAGACTGACCCAGCTTCCCATCATCAGCGAGCCTACACTGGTTTCAGCTGCAGCGCCGTCACTTGAGAACAGCTCGCTTTGAAACCTCCTACGTCACTTTCACACGCTCCATTTTCCCCTGTGTGAAAATTTCTCTCACCTCCCATATTTGTCATCCTCCTACAGTATTTTGGCTTGTTTTGTCCAACACTAGTTATTTTTCAATATTGTGTGGCGATTTGGGGAATTGAAGAAGCATGCCTGGTGCTTACGTGGTGAAATATGTTACATAGATGGTGTGAATCAGAGTGTAAGACAAAGAATATCCAAAAGATGGGCTCAATGAAGTTAGGGCTCTTTCAAAATGTTAAATAGCTTACTACCTGGTTTTAATGTATTTCAGGTTATGCCTTGTCACTTGCTCTTAAATGTTTGTGGCATTTGACTGTCATCTAAATTTCAGCTCAGTCAATAATCTGCCTCACACCAGGAAAAGTAAAAGTTAATAGATGTCATTTATCTACCTTATCGGCTTCAGCATAGTCTGCAGATCAGTGTTTCTGTCAGAGGACCGAGGAGAAAGTCGGAGGCACAGGGGTGACAGTTTCCATCTTTCAAAATGAGGAGCTTATAAAATGAATATAGATGTCAGTGGTAGTCATATTTAACCTCATTAAAGTAGACATAAGTGGACAGATTTCAGCTGAACAGGTAAATGAGTATTAAGCCATTATATTTGCTGGGTTTTTTAATTGCCTTTTAACTTTTGGTTTTTTGTTGATGTATGTAACAGGTCTCTCTTGTAAATGAGACAATAAGTCTCAAGAGATTTTTCCTATATAAATAAAGGATTAATAATAAAAATTTTAGTCGTCCCCCCATCCCACACCCCAGCTTGTTTTAAAAGTGTTAAACATTTAACATGAACAGCAACAGGATAGGTTTGCTGACTTAAAGGTTTTATTTTAACTTTTGTCTAAAATATGCTAATAAATATTAGGCCTGGTTTTGAGGGTCAGTTACACTGGCAGACTCCCTAGCATAGGATAATATAAGAATGTTACAGTGGGCTAGAAAGTTGCCTGGAAAAAAGAAATTGGTGCATCTATTCACATCTGGGCAAACCTGAAGCTAAAAATGTTTATGTACCTCATGGGTGGCAATTAATTTTCCCAAGAGGCCACATGAGAAACTGGGACTGTTGTGGAGTGCCATGTCCAAGTTGTACTCAATTCTGCTCAGTATTTAACTGCTACTGATAAGAGTACATGTTACAATTAGACCCTAATAGTGGCCCCTTGGGAAAATTAATTGCTTTTCCCTGATGCACTGTGTGGCATATAAATCTCAAATAAGGTAAAAGTGCAACATTATGTGATATTTCGCAAGATATAGGCATCCCCAGACTCTACCCAGCGTGCCTGTACCAAATCATTGAGTATTGCTACTTAACAGTGCATGAGCCTGAGTAGGTAGAGATACCAGTTAATTATACAATTAAGACAATAAAATACAATCCAGGAATCTAGTTGACCTGAAAGAATTATACATTTAAAGGCAAAAATCAGACAGCACAGTAAGCTAAATAATTCAAATGTAGTGCTCCTGCTACAGATTAATCCACCACTTTGTGTGGATTTGACTAAATAACACCATGTTTTATTATCTGGTTCACCCCTGTTCTAACAAGTTGATGTACTGGCTTGACTGAGATCCGTGAAGGGTGAAGTCAGTCTTAGTGTTGGATGCAGCTACATGCTGGCCACACAAGTATAAATTGTTGGATCCAACAAGTTAATCAATGTATTTAAAGCTACTTTTGGATGCTCCCTTGTTTACATGGAGTGTCCACAGTGGGTAGCTTTGTATGGTTAATTTGGCAGGTTTTTTTTGTTTTGTTTGTTTTTTTATTTTGTTTTTTTACACCAGATGCCCTTTTTGATCCAAGAGATTTGTGTCTCCTCAAATAAACCACTGCACTGTGAAGCCATTAAGTTTATCAATGTACATGTTACTGGTTAATGACAGCCCAGATGCCTCTTTATTGACGAGAATCCTCTGACATTAAACAAACTCTATAGGAAAGACTTGTCTATAAGGACTTGCCTCATTTATGCGTGCAGAAGTTCAGCACCACAGACGAGTTTCCCTTTTTAGCTGTTATAATGAACCTGATTGGCCCCTTGCAAAAAGGAGGTGGAGATGTGACACATAGCCACCATCTGTATGAGGCTCTTCCTTACAGAATATCTATGTAACTCTACTCTTGTAACAGTTAGCTATGTAGTTGATGAACAGAATGTATTTTTTATCTTCTTTTTTTTTACCCAAAAGATTTAAAAACGGATTAGATTTTTTTTTTTATAAAAGAAGGGGGAAAAAAAAGCAAATGCTAAAACTTGCTAGGTTCGGTATCTTAAATGCATATTTCTGGGGTTTCCTGTGCAAATTAATCCAACTATGTTGTTGCATATATTGCCTCTTGGAACAAGTCATTTTTCACTATCTTCTGATAATTTAGAGACTATATTTTGAGTCAAAGAGGGAAAAAAAAAAAAACCTTGTTCTGTTTTGGCTTAGAAACAAAATGATATTGGGCACTTTGGACTGGCAGATGTTATAGGTGATTGTTGAATGCTTGTATTTCTTAGTGCTCTTTAGTGCAAACAGCCTCAATTTCTAATGGGGAAGCATTAAATTTGCAGGCCGCCTCTCCTTTGTTACTATTTGGTTAAAGAATACACAAGCTGCTTGATGTAAATTAATTTGAATAGCCAGGTGGTGTTATCATCTGCACAGAAACAGCTGCACAACAGTGTCAGGCTTTTCTAATGTAACAGGAAGGACACATGCAGGCAAATAGCACAGTACTGGAACAGTGGCAAGCTGAAGGGTTCATTCATCCTTGAAGGGGATGGGCTAAAACAGCACTAGACTGAACGTCATACATTCCTTTCAGCTAATGGTAAAATAAGTAATAAAATAGTAATGAAAATCAAAGCTGGACTATCTTGATGTCACGGCAACCTAAGCATCGTTACTGAGAGTTATCATGCTCAGTGAACACCTCCAACAGCAAGTGTATAAGGTCACAGAGACTTTGCCAAAGCTTCAGCCGAAACAAATCCTGTAAAAACTTGCAGGAAACTATAAAAAATTTGGTTTAATGCACATTTAAAGATGTTCAGTAACTTTAACCCTTTTCTTTGTAGTAAAATAGATTAGATTTTTTTTAAAGTCTTTCAAAACATGAAAATATTGTTAAAAATCTGCTCTTTTTGTGCCCTTACATAACAGAACACTCATAATTTGACTTAATATCGTGGCCACTGTCTTGGTTTACAGAATTACTGCCAAATAGATGGCAATACTCCAGCTTTTAGAAATGGGTGGAGAATTTCTGTATTTCCTTTGGTTTGGTTTTGTGAGTTTATAAATCTAGCTTTCTTTGAAGTTGTTTCAGGCTACTATTCCACAGATTTTGGCTACTCATCCATGTCAAACATACTATACAGTTGCAACAGCAAGAATTATCTGTTCATGTTTTTGGAGTCTGTCTCTAAAGTTTGAGACCGTAAACTGGGCATGTGCGTTGCGATTTTATTTAGAAACTGTTAAAGGGCTTTAACACCTAAAGCAGCTGTGCTCTGACACATCAGTGAAAGTCATGGCAGGGAGTGTCCCACAGATGAAATGAGAAGACACTGACCTACAAAACATACATCTAGTGAACTTTTTTTTTTTTGACAGTGACAGATATGGAAGTTTTGGCAGCAATAATTTCACTGGAGAGAACAGTTGCAGAAAAGTAAGTCTTGTCCAACTCCAGTGATTGTAATTCTCCTCGAGGGGTCACAAGAAAACCTCCATTTAAAGGAATCTTAACAGCACAGAAAAGCAGGGTAAATACATCTTTGCTACACATAATCAACATTTTCTTCTTCCTCATTTCTTTATATTTTGCTTCCTAAGGAGCCAGACCTTCCTGTAATTTTATTTTTTAAAGTAGTTTTGAGCAATAGGTTTTTAGGCATTCAAAGTATTTCTTAGGAGATTCACTCATTTTCAATCCAGTCCTTGTACCTGACCATTTTCAGGAATTGGATTTGTTAAACCACTTAACATTAACCTATGAATCATTCAAGCATAAAAAGGCAACTATCTCAAGGAGCCAGTTATGTCCATACATAACAGACAACTTAGCAAAGCAATTCTAAATTATATATTTAGGCACTTTGTTACTAGCAACCTGTCACAAAAACACAATATGTTCCCATTTCTTTAGTTGCATCTATGAAAAAGGCCAAAGAAAACAGTTTGACAGTTATAAAATAGTATTTTTGCACTTACAAGGCGATTCCCAAAATGCTATTAGCAGAAAACGTGGCATGCTGTGCAAACTGGACAAGTGGGAGATGGAAGAAATGGTAGGCCTATGGGAAAAGAGTAAAAGGCTGAAGCATCTCAAATTGCACAAGAAATGGAGTGAAAATCAGTAAAAATGGGTCTCAGAGTGGTGAATCGAAACTTGAGTTTAAATTTTGGTTGAGATCATTGTGAGTATGTGGAGGGGGCATCAGGAGAGAGGTTGAATATGGTGGAGGTTCTCTCATAGTTTTTGTGCTACGTTTTCACAATAGTCTTGGGGTTTTTGTTAAAATTAATGGAATTATGAACACAGAAAAGTAGTAGCCAGAAGTTGCTCCTCCATGCGATAACATCTGATTGGCAACAGCTTAACTTTTCAGCATGACAATGATCCCAAACACACTGCCAATAAAGTAAAGGCATATCTGGATGGAAAAAACACACAATGGGAACGCTATCAGTCATAGGCTGGCCTCCCCAGAGCCCCGACCTCAGTATTACTGGAGCAGTTTGGGATCTAGACATCTTGGTTTAAGACTTTTGCACAGGACTGTAGCTTTGATTGGACCTGTTCACCTACATCGGTCAGGGGTTGACGATTATTTTTAGGATCACATTAATTTTGTGCTGGCAAAATTATGAACACTACTGCAACAAAGAGCTGCAAAGACTAAAACAGGAGTTGCGTATTGGCCAAATATTTATTTTAAATGTCCAGCAGCCCAGATTTAAAAAAAAAAAATTGTGACATTAATTATCCCCATTCTTTTTAAGGTATAAAACAGAAAACCCATGCAAGCATAATGTGTTTAGGAGTGACAACCAATAAAGGTTCCACTTCTGTAACTCTACTCTTCTGGGACATTAGAAGTAAATTCAAGAATTGGTTAAAGGACCAGGCTGAACTATTCGATTTTGCATGTTTACTGTCAGTCTTGTAACACAAACACTTAAGGATGACTAGCACAGTGAGGCTTATAGATCATAACCTCAATTCCATTTTGAATCAGTTAGTTGATAGCATTACGTAGCAAATTCTACATGTATAATTTCTAGTATGACATCAGTAATGTTCAAACTTGCTGTGTGAGTGTAATAACTTTATTTGGATGGTAAGTTTTCAGTGGATTACTGAGCATGTCAGAATTTGGGCTACTGTCTGGTTTCAAATTCCTTTGCTGCCTTCCTTTCCCGTTAGTGTCAGTTGGATTTTCCAGCTGCCAATAGTTAATTTGATGTTGTCTTTATCACTTCAGCATGACAGTGTGCATCCAATCCACATAATGCTGGCTTTTCCAGCACCCTGCTGCCCTGTGTGCCACTCTCAAATTTACTCTTGCTAAAAATAACAAGGTGACAGTGACCTGTCTACCGGTGATTGTCTCTGCTACAGAATTTTAATAAGGGGTTGCAACTCATGTGGAATTGGCAGCGGTTTTTAGTAGGTGCCTTCTTTTGTTGCCAGCAGAAGTAATCAGGATAAATACAGTTGGATTTTTTTGTTTTGTTTTTTGCTACAAAGCCCTTGCTTTTTCTAGTCTTATAAACAATTGTACCCCGTTCCTGTGCCCCAGAAAGCTCCAACTCACTCAAGCTGAGCCTAAGGATGACTAAAGCATAATTCATAGTTCTGTGTTGATTCTGTTCAGCTCATGATGCAACCTACGCAAGGACACAGTGCTGCTGCATGGTGTGCCTGTGTTGCTCTGCAGTTTGGCCATCAAAACGGTAGTGGCGGTGGAGTTTATATCTTTGAATTGAGCCATTAACTTTTAGTCAAGTTGAAAAATGCCAGCACAAGAAGAATGCAAAGGTGGAAACAATGTTGCTGAATGGGCCAGTCACAGTCGTCGTGGGCTGTCCACAAGACATGTAGTTACATTAGGGCTTCAGTTACGACATGCCTACAGTGTAGATTTAACACAAACACTTAAATGAGAGGCTTCAATCGACACTGATCTAGTGGAAATAAAACTGACTAGGTTTCCAGCAGCCACCCTGTTGAAGGATTATTAACTGTTGCTTTTGCCTTCTAATTGTTCAGGGTCTCTTTTAATGGTGGGCCTAGTGCAGCTACTGTGTAGTCCTAAGCTACACAAGCTCACTACAGTCTGAGCCTCTCTTCACCTGCAGTCTGCAACTGCATAGGAGGAGGCAAACCAGTGGCTGGCTTAGCGAGACAAGCTTTATAGCCAAAAATATCCAAAGCCAAAATTCCCTGTTGCGTTACCCTGTGTTGGTCACCCTCACCTTTTTGTTTTCTTTCTTAAGTATAGTCAAAGAAATGAGCATGAAATCCATGATATTTAAGTTAATAAATAATCATCAGAATCAATAGTCTACACAAGCAAAATAATTGTGAATATTTGCTATAGTTGGACAGCCTTTTTCTTTATACTTCCTCAGCTGTACTACAGTTTATTTTGATCCTTTGCCTCAAGTGTCCACGTTGTTTGACATTTATACAAATTATCTGTAACCAAATTCATGGAGAGGTTTTTCACACTTAAAAAAAAAAGAGAGAAAAAAACCCCACTGTACTCATTTCCACTGTACCACAGTGTGATTGGAAAGCAAATAAACAAAGAACAAGTGTAGGTGTGGAGATAGTGAAAGCCAATTATAGTAACAGATTTTGAATAGGGCTACAGGTAGCTCAGTATCAGGAAACTAAATGGATGTTTGGTTAAACACAGCAGCACTTTGTGGAAAATGGCAAAAGAAGAAACATATTGTTTATAGACACAGAAGAGTCATAATTACTTGTCATTAAAAAATTCTTTGAGAACCTTAGAAATAAAGAATATGTGTGAACAACTGTTCTTCAGCTGTCTCTTATTCTGTGTACTCTTGATGTTAAGCCCTTCTTTTTGTTTTGGTTATTTAAGTTAATGAGCCTTTCCCTTTCCCATCCAGATTAGCACCAATATTTTCCGGGTTCTTCCACCAAGTGAAAATCCAGACTTTGACCCAGAAGAGGATGAGCCCACTCTCGAGGCTGCATGGCCTCATATGCAAGTAAGAACCATGTATTTAATTCTCTCTGTTTTGAGCCCCTCTAATTGAATAATTCTGTGTTACAGCAGGTGCAAAGTGTGTATTCCTATTTAGAGTTTAATTTTCTTTGACCTTCCAGCTGGTCTACGAGTTTCTGCTGCGATTCTTAGAGAATCCAGACTTCCAACCCAGCATCGCAAAGAGACATATTGACCAGAAGTTTGTTCTGCAGGTAGGTGTCTTTTTGGAACCCACTGGCATAACTCAGCTGTTTAACAATCATCTAAAAAATCACAAGGAGAAAAAACAAAACAGAATTCCTGGGACTTTGTGTTCCATTAAGTAAAATTTGCCCATGAGTATAAAGGCACTTTGATTATTATTATTTATAAGAGCGTGTATTATGGCTCAGTCACACAGTAACTATGTAACTAAGAAAAATTGGTGGTTGCCTAGTGATTGCGTTGAATTTGGAACCTGATTCCATAGGTAACCTGGTAGGGGGTAACAATTCATAAACACAAATTTCCCTAGTTGTTTCAAATCAATGAGACTCTAGCTTCATTATGAATGTAAGTAGTTAATGTGAATTTCTTTGTATGTGAATGGCAACTGATGTGCAATAAACAGTATGAGATGTTTAGTTTTCATTTCATTTCAATTAATTACTGTATTTGACCCAGTTTAGTAGAAGACTGATAGCAGACTCACTCAGCCTTATTGCCAGTTTATTGCCATCTTGAAGCACAAAAGTCACTTTAAATATGGCAACTGACCGTGGTGGTTGCAGACCTGGTTCATGTCCTCAGAGCAACTATTTCAAAAGCAATAAAATCTGAGTTAAATTACAGAACGGAGCATGACATTTATCACAATTGTCAGAGACACTGGAATAGAGTCGTGACAGACGAGTTTTGGAGAAGTGAACTCTGAACAGAACTTTGAACTGTATAAGTGATAGCCGAGCGCAGACTGAACTTGTATGAATTTTTTTGATAGCATTATCCCACCAATCATCATCCAAGTTTAAGCCCAGTTCAAGTTCCCAAGCAACCTTAACTTTAGAAATTGGTGAGGAATCCAAAGACAAAATTTCATTATAAACTTTGGAAATGTATTTTGTAATGTAATTTAACTCATATGTTTTTATTCCTGTCCTTATATGTTTTTGGCAGAACTATTTTGAATCTGTCAGAGATACTTTTAGTGACTATCAAACCCTCCCCCTATATTGCCATATTTGGGCTTCCAGTTGATTACAATCGGTTCACCTCTAATCAGTTAAACATTTTAGCATTTACCTCTTTACTAGCAAGACGCTGTCTTCTTTTTCATTGGAAATCAACTAAAGCGCCCTCCAGCTCTCAGTGGCTTAATGATATTATGTCTCTTTTAAAATTGGAGAAGATTTGATACTCACTGAAAGGTAACGTTAATAAATTTTATGACATCTGGAGCCCCTTCTGGGAATTCTTTCATTCTCCTCAGTCTATGTTCTCTGATTGATGCCTGACAGACCCCCCCCCCTTTTTTCCCTCTTTTTCTTTTTGTTTTTTCTTTTTGTTTTCTTGTTGCTTTTTTTTATTTATTTATTTTATGTGTATGTATGCATGTGCATGGATATATGTGTATATACATATGTATGTATATGTGTATGTATGCATACATATACACACTTTGAAATTGTTTTGTTATAATATAAACTTGTTAGGATGTGGACTATAGGCTCTATTTAATATAGTAAAACACCGCACCAGAGTGGTGCGGTGTTTTATGTTTTAATCTATGTTGTATGAGCAATATATATTTTTTGCCTTATTGCCCCCCCCCCCACTTCTAATAAAAATATTAACACAAAAAAAGCAATAAAATCTAAGGATTTCTAAAGAGGTCGAAACAGCATTAATACTATAAAGAACAGCCACAAACCCTTTCTTCACTAGTGTAACTATAGGCTTTTGATTGTTTTTAGGTGTATCCCTTCCAAAGAACACCTTGGACAAAAAAAACAAAAAACAGCTTGAGTTCACAACAATGATGATATAAATAAGCAGTTTTAAAATGAACCTATGATGATAAGGCTATATGGATTTCTCAAAAAAAGAAATTGTGTTTAGGTCAATGTATTAGAACCAGACATGGTAAATTAAACTTTGTGAGCGCCGTGTGTGCAGCATTGCTACAGCACAGATGCAGCTTTAGCGGTTCACAAAGAATAATGGTAACCTTTCTTGATGAATATTTTGATATCATCTCTTTTAATATAAAGTATGCTTATGCTTTCACCTTGGGATACAGATCCTGTTGTCTGTTCAGGTTGAGGTGTTTCCGTAGTTTCTATGAAATGCGCCATGACATCATTTCCGAACAGGATTTGGTAACACAAATTATCTCCATACATGACTGTTAGTGTTTGTTGATGTGCCCCCAGCCCACAAACTGCATCAGACCTGTTTCTGCACCCTCACTTACTGGTGATATATTTTTATTTTATAGTACATATTACAGAAATACAAGTGCCATCCTGTTTTAAGAGTTCTGACATTAACTTGTTGCTTGTTTTTTTTTTTTGTGTTTGTCTTTTCAGAAATTGACATAATTAGAAATAAACTTCCTTTGATGGGCTCAGTCTTACAGGCAGGTTGTTAGAGGAGAGTCACTCCTCTTGTGCATTAAAAGGAGTCGACTTAGGCAGGTCGCGCACTTGATTTTTGGCGAGGTGTCTCCGACATGTTCAACCAGAGAAGAGACTCTGGGGCAAACCCTCGATATGCAGGAGAGTATTTCCTTGTGCTGGTTTGAGAACAACTCCCTGCAAAAAGAGGTGGAGCGAGAGGGAGGTCTGGGCTGCACTTCTGCTCCTATGACTCAGATAGGAAGGGAAAGATTAGTGGATGGTGGGGGAGTTGAGTGTCATATCTTCAAATGTTTTTCTGAATAAATGTCACAAACCTAAATATAATACACTATCAACAGAAAGTAGTCACAATTCCGAGGTTGCATACTTACAATCTTTGCCATTTTTGTTTGACGTATTGATCAGGTAATCGTTGCAGCTGTTCACAGATTCTGAGAAGTTGTTACAGGTGGTGGGTCATTTGACTGGAGTTTATGAATGTAATAAACACAAGTAATGAAAAACGCATTGTGATGTGTTTGGGG
Source organism: Bujurquina vittata (assembly GCA_015106715.1). NCBI lineage: Eukaryota > Metazoa > Chordata > Actinopteri > Cichliformes > Cichlidae > Bujurquina > Bujurquina vittata. Next base: position 29,830 of record VUQK01018118.1, on the reverse strand, counting down.
AGTTCACCGGCCTACAGTGTGCTCTGTAGGATGAATCAGACCCATTAATATGTTGCAGCTCGTCTCCATGTGTCCTGGATCTGTACCCACCTACTGCAGGAATGTTTCACTTCTTGTGAAGCAGCAACTAAAAGGAACCACAAAGTCTGGAATGCTGGCTGGGGCACATCCGAGGTGCCTGCTCCGACTTTCCATGATGGGGGGTTGTCGTTTTGTAGCCTGTAATAGC
>VUQK01018118.1:0-12530 GCA_015106715.1 Bujurquina vittata | reverse complement strand
GAAATTGTACCCCCCCAGACAGGCGAGGGGGCTTTTTTTTTTTTTTTATTTGTGTTTTGGTGGGGGTTTTGGGGGGGGGGGGGTCTTTTGTTAAAGATGCCTCTATGGTTTTAATGAAGGGAGAAATCAGCTGCAGAGGCTGAAAACCTGTCGTTTTGTAACACACTGAAAATCAATTTAATCTCTAAAGTTTTGCATTTTAACATGGGAGTCTATGAGGACTGACTCACCTTTTCAAGATTAAAAATAAAACAAGTTCTTAGAATGCGCAATAATTGGGACAAATAGCTGTTTAGACAGCTAGAAATGGAACAACTCATACTTAGCTTGCTTTTATGCAGTTACTGTGTTTCTTTGCAAGTTAAGCCAAAGTCCTTATAACATCTGCATAACCCTCTTGGATCGCATCCCACCCTCCATGTATCCAGCGGGCATCGCACACTTGAGTTACCATGGCGACAACACCCCTGTGCATAAAAGAAAGTCAGCCTCATCTGCCTTTGACAGACAGGACCAGATTTCAGCCGCTGCAGCATCAGCATCACCAGCAGCAGCGACCAATGCCTCTGAACTCCTCTGAAGAAAACCGGACCACCTCTGCCTTCACATCCAAACTGACCCCAGCTGCTGACATAGGCGTGGGACTGACCATTCTCTCCATCGGTATGCTCATTTATGTGCTCTCTCCTTTTCAATCTTACCTGAAGACAAAAGTACTGTTGCCTGAAAACAGTGTTAAGACTTTGACTTTAAAGATGCAGGGGCCACTTTTGGCCAAACACTTGCATGCAAGGTTCATGTGCAATTAAATTTTTTTTCCTTTAAGCTGTAAAAACTGCTTCAATTTGGATTATATTTAAAATTAACCTTCATAGAACAATTTCAATAATTTCATTTTCCTTTTTATTACTCACCTCTAATATTGTACTAGCCTGTATTTGCCTGCAGGGCTGCAGGGCTCAACCAGTCATTGTATCAATTACACTTGAGTAGGCATGCTATAGGTGTGTGTGCTAGTAGCAATAATTATAAGTATGGTATAACTTGCATAGCATTGTGACTCATATAAATGCATGCCTTCTTTTCCCTGTGAGATGCCAGATAAATAATCCAGTGATTCTGCATGGTGTCTCCCTCAATGATCCATAGGACCTAAAGGCATTGATATGTCGGTTTAAAAAACAAAACAAAACTGTGTTATTGGTTCCAAGAGGCCAAATATTAAATTAATGCAGCTGTTTACTTCTGCTCTTGTCCCCTGTGTAGCTCTGCTATCTGTCCTGGGTAATGGACTGGTGCTGGTGGTCTGTTACCTCAGGAGGAAGAAGATGGTGGGATCGGAGTTGCTGTGCGTCAACCTGGCTGTGGTTGACTTCCTCTGCTGCGTCTGCTTCTACCCGCTCTCCATCCTGTCCTCGTTTCATCACGCGTGGCTGGGAGAAAAGGTCACATGCATTTACTACGGCTTCGGCTGCTACATCTTTGGCCTGTGTGGCATGTTCACCATCGCTGCCATCAGCATCACCCGCTACCTAAAGACCTGCTGCACCTTGGCTTACGGTGAGCATGGTTGTTGTTTAATTATGAGACACAGTTGAAAGACTTTAATGGTGAACGGGGAACAAAAAATAATGCTCTTCAGGGATATTTTCTTCTTCTATGTGTGCAACAAGCAGAGAAATAGATTGTAAGTATGTGACTGAAAGCAGGGTGTCCTAAATGATCAGTTGTCTCAATAGGGCAGCAGCTTGTTGTTTTATATCATGAACAAACATGAAAGTTGCTTTATGTAATACCTTAAATCAGCAAAATACCCCAAATATCATGCAGTCTTTTTTTTCCCTTCTTTTTGCTGCAGCTGTGTGGCTGAAAGGAGCCAACATCCGCCTTATGTGCTGTGCTATCTGGCTGGTTGCCACGGTGTGGTCCAGCCTTCCTCTGTTCGGCTGGGGCGAGTACGTCCCCGAGCCTTACGGACTGTCCTGCACCATCGCCTGGAGGGGTTATCACACCTCAGCCAAGGATGCCTTCTATGTCATCTGCTCCTTCGCCTGCTTCACGCTGGTTCCCATCTTCCTCATCGTGGTGTCACAGTGCCGGATCCTCTACAAGGTGTCCCGGTTCTCCTACTCACTGTCTGCTAGAGGCATACGCAACAACCTGCGCCATGCTGAAAAGCGACTCTCCATGGTGAGCTTCAATTTCTCCATTATCCCTGCAGATTGACCCTTGAAACATGAAAATGTAATTTTCCAGGTCTGGTCAGACACACTGTGGGTGGTGCAGGTTGACAATAGGCACCTCTGCAACATGAATTTGGACTTGAGATGCCAGTCACTTAAGAATTGACTTGACTTCTCTTAAATTTAACTTTGACTTGATTTGAGACTTAAAAGGAAAACACACACATAAACTCCTGACAATGTTGGGAGAATCCAGTGGAGGCAGTGCTCGAATTTACCACAAAATGGACACCAACAGGAGATGGTGCTCCTCAGACACCTACTAGAAATATTCCACCTACCGTCAAATAATTGCTGTGTCTCGTCATAATTATTGATCCTTGATGTCAGTAGAAAATATAGTCAGCACAGACATATCATCAGGTCATGGAAAAATAATATTTACTAGCCTATAAAGCGAAATGAAATGCTGATATAGATAGCTGCTCATCCTCCCCACTTATATGGTCTCTTCCCACTGGAGAAATGATTCAGTGCCTTTATTAAGGTTTAATAAGACTGGCAAAGGATAATGAATAGGGAGGGAGGAGGAAAAGAGGAAGACCACAGAGAGGACTCGAGGATGCAGTGAAGGAGGACATGCAGAGGACTGGTGTGACAGAGGAGGATGCAAGAGATAGGATGAGATGGAGCTGGACGATCCGCTGTGGTGACCCCTAAAGCAAGTCCACATGAGAAACTGCGTAGTATTGATTGTGTCTCCTTAGAGGTACAATTAGTACTAAGCTGAACTGAGTTCAGCTCAGTATTAAGTTTTTATCTCTTTCTAAGCTTATGTTTTGCAGCCCTCCACAACAACCCCAGTTTCTCATGTGGACCCTTGGGAAAATGAATTGCCCACCCCCACAAAGGAAGCATCTCAAAGTACAAGAAGAGGAAGGCTCACAATGCAGCAGCAAACATAACTAATGCAAACTGATTTAATTTTGACCCTTGACTTAATTTTAGCAAGAGAGATTTTCTAATTTATATATAAAACCGTGTTCTTCACAGAAGGCAAAAACTTCATAAGAACTCAATTCAAGTTAATAAATTGTATTTGCGTAGCTCAATATTGGAGCTGCTGGTGACAGTGAGAAGGAAGAAGCCCCTCTTGACAGGAAGAGGCATGTAGCCAAACCAGACTGAGAATGAACTATGAAAATCACAGCGGCAGGGTATGGCACGAAATGAAAAACACACTAATAATTAACATTTACATGCTACTTGGCAGTTATGTCTCCTTTTCTTTCATAAGGGATGGTCCGGTGTATCCTCTGCTAAAGGAGGTAATAAAGAAAGCACTGAAGCACCTTTCCTTACTACTTGGAGAAATAGACCAGCTCTTATTATGGCGGGGACACAGATATTTGTGGAACCTTCCCCAGTAAAATTGCCTCTTTGACCTCTGCCTCAATTTGTTTTGGTGAGAGGTGGCACCTCGACAGAGCGTACAGGCACAGACCTCAGGGCTGCAGTGCATGTGTTTAAGATGGCATTAGAGCTCTTCTTGAATGTTTTTAGTTAAATTGTTCTAAAATTTTCTCTACGTTTGAACGGATTATTTTAGCACTTGTGCAAATAAGCCCCAGTAAAATAGACAATACGAGAGTGAAAAAAAAAGTTTTAGAAAGAGGGGTTTTAGTAGCAAATTGTGGATGTTCTGTTGTCTTTTACATTTCAGGGGCTCAGGGTGGATTTTAATTCCCTTCACGTTAAAACAGTAATGTTTACAGTGGAAATATTTATGGTTTGTTTAAAAAAAAACAACTGTTTACAAAAGGCAGGAAACTAGCAGAGATAAATGTAGCATGCAGCGACTGCAATAATAGCTGGTAAATAAAGGGAGTGAAAGCTGATTAAAAGATTTGTAAAACTGAAATACTGAGCTGAACTGTGTTTCCTGTTAAAGTCATACGCATGATTCATACTCTTCTGACTATTCAGAGTGAAAGCGTCTCCATTTGTGAGGTTTTTTTTTGCAGTTGTTTATCCCTCTCTGCATCTTCATTGTGTTTGGACATCCACGCGTTGCTTTAAAAATAGAGTCAATGCCGTCACTTTTTCTGGAGACGCCTCATCATTATTCACATGACTATATGAGATTTGTTACTAGGGACATAAAATATTTCAGACTTGTGCGCCACATGACCGATGATTTGCTGCTTGAAAAGGGATTCTTTCATTGGAAACACATTGAGTGTGTGTCATAGATGATTCATCATGTTTCTGCTTTGTTTCCAGTGTACTACCTCATCTTCCCTACTCTGTTGCTTCCTCTTCCAGATGTTTTTCTGCATCAGTTTGGGTTTTGTAATTGCCTGGGCCCCCTACGCTATTGTGTCCTTCATTTTCATTTTCCACAAGGAGCACCTTTACATGGCTCCGGAGGGTTTTGTTTTCCCCGCCCTCTTCGCCAAAAGTTCACACATCTACAACCCATTCATCTACTTCTACTTCAACAAAACCTTCCAGCGGGAGCTCCGCCACCTGCTTCTCTCATCCCACCACAAGACGGGAGGAAACAGAGTTGGGGTCCATGTTACCACGGGCCATCAGGCCCCATACCCGATCCATATTCAGCTCCAGGAGCAAGGCTGCAACCAAAACAATGAATTTGGCTTGTCTCAGGATGGAGTTCAAAGCAAGAGCAAACATAAGCATGAAGTACTGCACAGCAGCAACGACCACGGCAGGCTGGTGTATTCCTGCTGGGGGTCCACACCAAAGAAAGCTTCCACCATCGCGGATAATAAATCTGACAAGGACTCCATTCCTGTCTCTATATGAACTCTATCAGATAGAAATACCTAAGAAATTAATTCAAAATCATTTCACTAATGTTTGAGAAATTGCTCTCTGTCCATGTGTCCCAACAAGCATTAGTCCAGCTCACAACAAACTTTGCCGATATACTGCCGGGACCCTAAGAAAATGTAGTGTTGCATTTGAGGTCACTGAGGTCACTCGGCATTCCTGTGAGCATCTTACCCCTAAATTTAACTACAAATAACTGCCAAACGCTCAGATGGGCTTTGAAGAGGTATGAAACATTAAGGGCTGGATTAAGTACCAAAAAAAAAAAAGTTACTAAAAGTTAAAACTTCACCTGGTCTAAACTCATCATAGAGATAGTAGAACAGCTAGAAACTATACAGAAGCTGTTTATTTGCTTTTATTAATTGGAACTTATTTCTTATGTCTTTTGTCTCTGTTTGGATGACCAGTTCTCGGAAAAAGCTCCACCTACAGTCTGCCCACACACACGCACACACACACACACACAGTGAGTGTATCTTTGTCACCGTCCTCTTTTCCGAACAATAACTTGGTGATTGTTTGCATGTGACGCATTTGTGGACTCTGTACTGCATTTGCTGATTTAGTAAATTATGCGTGAGATACTCGATGAACTGGAACTCAGTTGCAAGTGTCTTTAAAAGGGGCTGAACATTCATGTAAATTTGTCATTTCAGAATTCACTTTTAATAAATTCAGAAGACAATTCAAAATCAGATTTTTCTTTGGCATTGTGTAATATTCTTGCTCAGCATGGTGGGTTATTGTTGTGGTTTTTAGGCACAGCCTCATTCTGGGGAAAGCAACTATGCCATGAAATTTCATCCCAACTAGAAAAATCCAGGATCATACTGGACTTGAGCCATTAAAAAGGTGGCCAGGGTGGCTCAGCGGTTACAAAAAAAATGTAATATTTTCTTTTAAAATAAAACACCTTCAGTTCAGAAATGTATGAATATCTCCAAGAGACAGCAAAACAAGTTTTAATGATTAGACTTAATCACAATGAGGGACAATAAACTACAAGGAAATTGATTTTATGCATCCAGTATAACAAACACAATAATAAATATCAGCTGCAAGCTCAGAAAAAAGCTCAAATGTGCGCTCCGAAGGCGGTTCAGAAAGTCGTGACCAAGAACAGAGGGTGGAAAAGCAGAAAGAGCTGCAGCCGACTGGACCACAAAACTGAGTAAATACCTGCAAAAAACAGCAAATGAACAACAGTAAATGAAACTGGTGCAGAGGAAGGAAAAATCCACGTACCCAAAAGAATGACAGTTGGCCAAAGGATAGTTGAAGAAAGAAAGCAGAGTTCAGACAAAGAAAGCTATCAGGTAAAAGGCAGCGGAAGAACTCAACCAGACAGTGGTAGTCTTACAATATATAGCCCATATTTATTTATAGGATTATTAACTGAAGTTGAACCAAAAGTCACTTACATGTTTCAGCAGGGCAATGATTTGTAGCACAAAAAAAGTCTGCGTCTGATCCTCGGAGCAGACCAAAGAGCACTTCCAGGATGTTATGGAGAAACAGGGCAAACTAAATTCAAAACATGAGAACACTGGTCTTTAATGAAGCTGCTCTTATGGAACATCTTCTCTTGACTGGTGAGCTTGTGCTGCATATTTAAAATAAATGCACTTTTCTTTAACAATTTATTATCTCATGATCATGCGTGTTCTACTGTATTTAAGTGTGGCCGAGGGGTCTGACATTAATGAGAAACATTAATACAAGATCAGCTCCATCTCAACTAAGAAAAATCCTCCAAACCAGTCTGTCGTTCTTGTAATTATATTCAGCACTTCTCGGGATTCTCACATTTTCATTCAGTCCATGGAGCTGTCTGATGGTTCAAGGGCTGCGTGAATTGAGAGCGATATAATTTCTCCGCAGGGCAGAACTGCAAGGCTTCATCTCATTTCTTCATTCTTGACTTCTTAACAGCTTCATAAATGGTGAAAAGTGGCTGAATAATTTTTCTAGAGCTCCTAATGTTTAGAAGGCTTATTTTATGGCATTTTTTCATTAAAAAAACAACTGTGTTTGTGTTTGGAAGAAAAAGGGGACTCCATCAGTGCACGACTGCTAGTTTGGGCATTGCTGACCTGACAGGAAGCTTCAGTTCAGTAAGGAGCAAGTCACTCATCAGCAACTACTTTCCCAGGTGTTGGGCTGCTTTACTATTTCTTACATCACTTCCATTTTCCCACACTGTCAAACTCAATGCTGACTTCATCTCTTTTAGCCCAATCATCTTTCTGTCCACCCTCTTTGAGCCAATCAGCATCCGCTCATCATACTTTAACTCATTTTCCCTTTCAGACTCATTCCTGCAACCCACCTCCTCCAGATCTCCTTCCAAGCCTCCATCTTTGTCTAGGCCAGCATAGACTCCATGCGTCTTGCCCCAATTCTTAAGGAGGTTTCTTGGGTTATTGTTTTGTTATTAGCCTGTTTTTTCTTTTAGTTTTTTTCTTTATTTAATCTGGAAATCCCACTAAGATCAGATCTCTTTTACATGGGAAATCTGGCCAGCATTCAATACTGACCATAACATTTTATTACAGAGGTTAGCGCGTGCCGTAGGCATTAAAGGCACTGCAGTGGCTTGAATCATATTTGTCTAATAGACTCCAATTTGTTCATGGAAATGGGGAGTGTTCTTCACAGGGTTGATGAGTTGCACAGGGTTGCATACATTTTCACTTTTATGCCGACTATAGCTTTATCTAGCTATGAAGCCAGATGACACACATCAATTAGTTAAACTGCAGGAATGTCTTAAAGGCCTGGATGATCTCTAATTTCCTGCTTCTAAATTCAGATAAAACTTGAATGGAACTGAATTCCAAAATAGTTGGGATTTTTTGAAATTCTGTGTAAAATGTAAAAAAAACAAAACAAACAAAAAACCCCAGAATGCAATGATTTGCAAATCTCATAAACCCGTATTTTATTCACAATAGAATATAAAGAACATATCAAATATTTTAACTCAGATACTTCACTTTGTCAGACAGGTTCTATTTAAGTGATTTCTTGATTCAGTAAGTCTGGCAGTAATCGGGCCTGGGTGAGGCTAGTGAAATTGGAAATCAGCTTTTCAAAAAACATAATTATTTAATCACATTTAATTCATGATTTAACAAGCGGAGCAATTACTGTTTCACACAGGGCTGGGCAAGTGTGCAAAGCTTTTTTCCCCTTAATAAATGAAAATCACTACTTAAAAACTGCATTTTGTATTTGCTCGGGTTATCTTTGTCTAATATTAAAAATTGTTTGATGATCTGAAACATTTAAGGGTGACAAATGTGCAAAAATGTAAGAAATCAGGAATGGGGCAAATACATTTTCATGGCGCTGAAGTGTCTCATTTTTTCATCACAGTGAGTTACAGATGCTCCTCGCTAACCAGCCGGACTTTTTTTGCATTGCAGATTTTTGTTCCTATCATAATTACTCAAGAACTGATTTTCAGGCACTTCTTAAAATGACTTTTGCTGCCGTGCATTTTGGGTAGATGGTTTTCAAACAACTGAAAGTTAAGAACATAGTGAATCATAGCAGCTAAAAAGACAGATATTTTCACAGATATTTTGATGGTGGCTAAAAACTGAGCTAGGAGAGCAACAAGGTCAACCTTCCAGCGTAAATGAGCAACTGTTTGCTGTTCATAGCTTGTTCCTGTCTCTTAGAGGGGTGTAAAAACAGTTACTGCTGGTATGAAAAAGATAATGATTGAAATCACGCACAATCAGTTTGCAGGTATGTTAACTGAGCTTTTGAAAGGCGCTTCATCTGATGTTTGTGTGAATCTCCAAAGAGTTTCCTAGGGTTAACAGCCACAAAACAAGAATTCACACACACACACATACACATGCACAATCGCACGCAGGAAAATCCAACTGAATGAATGTGACCAAGAGGGTGACATTTCTGTTTTGGTGTACCAAAACACCAAATTCCTGGGTGTGGGCACTGTTTCTATCAAAGGTCCCGTCAAAGGTCTTCAAAGATGAGCAGTGAGATGTGCAGCCAGTCTTTGTTAATGTGCTGGCCATGATGTAACCTCTCTTGACAATAGGCTGCATTGATGAGACACAAAGCAATGCACTGTTTCCTCCATCATCCAAATCAGCAGGAGAGCTTAATTGCATCTCCCTGTTTAAATTTGTGGGGCTTCATCAGGAATTTTTACAGTGGCAACAAACACTTGACAGAAAATGCTGTCAGATGTTGCCACGGTGCCAGCTTTGTGTGACGTGTTTCCTGTGTTTCCTTTGTTATATATGTAAATTTTGTTGTGTTTCTTCATGTCTTCTGTTCCCCTCTCTCTGTCTTCATATTTAGTGTCTTTATGTCTCTGTGTTAATCATTTGCTTTATGATGCTGTGGTGAGCACTGGTCCTGGGTCCTGGGTTTAAATCCAGTGGCTGGCTGGGATGTTTCTGTGTGAAGTTTGCATGCTTTTCCCATCCCTGGTTCTCTCCAGGTACTCTAGCTTCCTCCCATAGTTAAAATACATGCTTGTTAGATAATTCTAAATTTGCCATAAGTGTGAATGTAAGTGTATATTATTGTCATCTCTGTGTTAGCACTGTGATTGACTGATGATCTGTCCAGGGTGTACCTAATTTTTTGGCTTATAACAGCTGGAGCAGACTCCAGCCCACATGTGACCTTGGATTGGATAAGCATTTATGAAAATGAGTGGGTGGTTATTATCCCTTTTAGTTTTCTGTACCTTGTTTTGGTTTAGTTTCACCTGTGTGTGTGTGTGCGTGTGTGTGTGTGCGTGTGCGTGTGCGTGTGTGTGTGTGCGCGTGCGCGCACTGATCAAGCACTGATTATCTATTCATCATGAGCTGTTAGTGGGTGGGATATATTAGGAAGCAAGTGAACATTTTGTCCTCAAAGTTGATGTGTTAGAAGCGGGAAGAACGGGTGAGGAAAGCATGAGGATTTGAACGAGTTAACAGGGGCCAAATTGTGATGGCTAGACAACTGGGTCAGGTTATCTCCAAAACTGCAGCTCTTGTGGGGTGTCCCTATTCTGCAGTAGTCAGTATCTATCAGAAGTGGTTCAAGGAAGGAACAGCGGTGAACCAGTGACAGGGTTATTGGTGGCCAAGGCTCACTGGTGAAAAAGAAAAGTAGAGTCGGACAGCAGAGAATGCTCCTGAATGATTTTAATACGGTTAGCACCACAATGCAAAGTTTCGGGCACAACTGCCCTTCTTCAGACATAGAGGACATTACAGGAAACATGCTATATATACACGCCCACATCTAATCATGATCATGTGATCATCAATGCCTTGCAACCAAAAAAACGACAAACATACATGTAAGGTTGTACACATAATTATAGATTGCTATATGATTCAAAAAATTATACATTATTCTAAAGTCATATACGTTACTTTTTTCATATTGACTTACAGGCTGTTTGTCTGTCAATCACTTTACTCTATTTATACTATCACTTGTTGTCCATATACATTTTTATGAGTTTGTTGTGTATGGGGCTGGATGGCTGCAGACCAGGATGTCCATGGTGACCCTTGTCACCTGCTGACAGCACCAACAATGGGCACATGAGCATCAGAACTGGACCATGGAACAGTGGAAGAAGGTGGCATGGTCTGATGAATCACTTTTTCTTTTACATCACGGCCGGGTGCGTGCGTGTGTGTGTGTGTGTGTGTGTGTGTGTGTGGGTGGGTGCGTGTGTGTGTGTGTGTGTGTGCGTTGTTTACCTGGGTAGCACCTGCAACTAAGATGCACCAGAAGGTAGGCCAGTGGCGGCAGTGTGATGCTTCGGGCAATGTTCTGCTAGGAAACCGTGGGCCCTGCCGTCCATGTGGATGTTACTTTGACACATATCACTTACCTAAACATTGTTGCAGACCATTTACACTCTTTCATGGAAACATTATTCTCTCAGGCCTGTTTTGGCAGCAAAAGGGGGACCAACACAATATTAGGCAGGTGGTCATAGTGCTATGCTTGATTGGTGTGTATAGTCCTGTCTTTGCCCGTTTCTGTTTATGCTCCATGTGTTCTGTTTGTGCTCTATTTTATCAGCCAAGAAAGACCCTCTTTTTTTATGTGCATTCCAGTTTCCCACTGAACTTTGCATTTAGGCTGTCTTTTCAGCATCATCACACCAGATGTTAGTGTGTTCAAACATTCATCTTTGCAATATGTCGGTGTCTTAAAGGATACAGCAACACCTCTAAAATGCAACGAAGTGCAGTGCATTCCTAGAATGAGCCAATCACCGCCGGCAGAGAAGAAAGATCAAACCAGTCATGGAAACAGAGGCCTCCTCTGAATTGGCCCCATGCTGAGCTTTTGATAACTGCTTGTAAACTTTTCCAAACAAGACTAAAGAGAGTCCTCCAGGATCAGCGCCAACGCAAAAATTTTAACAGCAAGGCAAAGGTCCTGTTTGTTTGTTTGAATGTCTCCCTGCTGATAAATTACTGCTGGTGTTTCCAGTGTTTTGTTGCAGGACAGGTGGAATAAAGAGCCCGAATGTCTCTCAGATACAATTGTGAGTTTTCTGTGACCTGCAGTAGAAAGCTTTGAGATTTCGGTGCTGATTGAGGTCAAAGTGAAAAGAGAACGCAAGCATGAACTGAGCTGTTTTCCTATTTTGTACCAGCAAGACAAAAAAAATGATCATCAAAGAAGCAAATTCATTGTGTTTTTCAAAGCCAAAGAAGGAAATAAGTACTTACAATTATACCACAATGGGGAAAAAAAAGGTTTTAAATGTAAAATTTTCTGTAATTGACCAGATTAGAAGTCTTTTGAAAAAAAAAATTGTCTTGAGACACTTTCAGAAATTTGAGGCATCCTGATACTCATTTCTTCCCCTGCAAAATAACATCTGTCTCATAAAAATACCACCCAAACTAAGGGGATTTTACAGTGAGTGCGGCTCTTTGACAGATAAATGACATTTGTTACACACTGAAAAACAGATTTCTCTGCCACGTTGAAGTGTATTTTCAATATAAAGAGATCGGCCCGACAAATAACCACAAAAACAAAAACCACAACCAATGCCCCGAAAGGTGTGCAAGAAAAACACTTTTTTCTGGTGAATCAGTTTCTGTTCCACAAAACCTTTATGTTTTCTGTATAGCAAGAAAAAAAAAGTTTCCCAGGAGAATTATTTTAAGTTTGTTTTGTCTTCATCTGCGAAATATTAAAACCCTGAAAGCTAAGAATAGTCTTTTTCTGGTGAACTGTTTTCTAAGTCTGACCTTATTTCTTTGCTTATCTGATTATGTTCCGGCAACTTCCTCGGCGCCAAATATGACGTGATTTTTGAGTATTCAAATATATATATATATATATATATATATATATATATATATATATATTTTTATATATATATAAAACATCCAACGACCACCAATATCTACACTTAAACCGTACACAACGCGCATACACATCAATCCCTACGGACCAAAAAAAAACCTG
>VUQK01018115.1:22771-33813 GCA_015106715.1 Bujurquina vittata | reverse complement strand
TGTTTCCCACAGCCCCCGGCCCCCCCCCCCCCCCCCCTCAACACGCAGACACTAATGCGCCCTCCTGGACACATGTGCACATGTTTTCTGCCCATGAGAGAGGATCGACCTTCTTCTTGAGAAGTGTATAATTAGCACAGGTCTCACATGATCACCAGTGCATAGCTGAGCAGGTCACACCCAAACCCAGTCATTTCCCCAACAGCCACTCGCGCTCTCATTTTGGCCTCCTTTTTTCACATGTTGCACACAAATACACATGCACAGTCACACTCTCACACACTGAATTAACGTCTGTCCGGCACCAAACAACTCTGGAGATGATATATTGATGCTAGAAATAGCAAAAGGAGTTAAATCATTATTTCTCATGGGGGACATTTTCATGTCACAAATCACACGTGGACCGCATTCCTTCAAGCAAGAAACTGAACTTAGAACCACGTATTCACAGACTCACAACAGAGTTTAGGTGCTTTTGAATGTGTCCGTGCTTAAACAAGATACGTGTGGGTGTTTGCTGGCCGTAGACTTGGCCTTAACCCCAGAGTGCAGCCGTTTCTGTTGCCTGTCTATCTGGTTGGTGCAGCACAGACAGCTCAGCTATGTTGAAGCAGGGTAAATATTTGGAGAGGGATAATGGTAGCCTGGACTCCCTGATTTTAAAGTCAGCTTTGCAAGTTTGTCTGTCAATGATTAACTGCAGAGCAGATAGGTGAGGTACAATAAATTGGAATCTGGATAAACATCGCACTCATAGCTAAAGCTAATCTACACAACAGATTAGCTGATGAGGCGCACGGAGAGAGTGCTTAAAACATACCCGATGCGTCAAGGAAGTGTAGCATAGTAACCTACTTTCAGCCTACGGTAGTTGTTAACACTTGTGCGCTCTACCCGCTGACAGGCCTGTAACGGGGGCTTAGGGTTGCAGAAACAAGTGCGCAACTTGCCTCGTTAGTTTTTACTAGAATGTGTGTGAAGTAACATGGGTTGCTCTCTGCAGTAAATGAACTTGTTGTTGCTTGTTTTTGTGCTCTTTATAACAGCTCCTTCTGTGCTATCCTGCTCAGTCTGTCTGTTGCCTCAGGCCACACCCATTGCCAGGCAAGATGGGTCACATTACACCTGGATAACTACCCCTCCCCACCACCACCGTTACCACAGGCAAAGCACGCATCTTAACAACATAAACCGTGTGGAATTAGTTCAGGGGCTGGAGTGGCATCGACTCTGAGCCCAGCAGGTTCTTGTTGCTGTCTTCCAAGTCACAAAATGGGAGCGGTAAACGTCTGCCACGCAGGACAGTTTGAATACACACACACACACACACTTTCACACAGCGTAGACTTTGTGCTTTGTCTACCTTCCAACCCGACACACCCACTGTCATCACGTTTAACTACGAATAACTACGAATAATAATAATTCCTTATACTTATATACCACTTTTCATGGTGCTCAAAGTGGTTTACAATTTCGTGCACTATTCATTCACACCTGGTGGTCGTAAGCTACTAATGTAGCCACAGCTGCCCTGGGGCAGTCTGACAGAAGAGTGGCAGCCAATCCGCGCCTACGGCCCCTCTGCCCACCACCAAACACGCAACACATTCACACTTAGGCAATGTGGGTTAAGCGTCTTGCCCAGGGACACAATAACAGCATGCACTCAGACAGGGACTCGAACCTGCGACCCTCCGGCCTACCCACTGCGCCACTGCCACCCTACAACAGAGGAAATTGCTGGGATAAAAAAAAAAAAAATCAATTCCGCATGACTCACAGCACCATCATCACCTGATATCAGACTGATTGCAGATGTTTCCCCCCTGCTGAGACTAAACAGGGAAAGATGCCACAACAAGCTGCAGTCAAGGGCTGAGGGACCGTCCTCAGTGAAGATACATGGTGTACTGTATGTTAATACCTGTGGGCCGAATGCTTAAAGGAGACGTATCATGCAGAATCCACTTTTATAGCCCTTAAGCAAATTTGTTTGTGTACTTTGACCGTCTATAAGTGCTGGAAATGTAAATGCATTCTCTCCCGGTGCTGCGTACATATCTTTATATTCTTTTTGGGTCATGATTTTCACTCTGTTCAGTTTCCTCCTCCTTTCTCTGCCGGTAGCTAATCGTATCGCTGCTATCAGACGCCAAAAATGGCCGAATGGGGTGGAGTTGAACACTCTTCAACCTGGAGGGGGGCGGGGCCGCTCTAAGACGAGGCTCAGGTGTAAAAGAGAGGTCTGTGGAGCTACAATAACGATGAATTCGGACCGGCGCGTTGCAGTTCTACTTTATGTAGACCACAAGTGAATGATTTAAATATGAAAAGGAAGGAGTTAAAAGCATGATACGTATCATGATACGTATACGACTTTCCAACCCCTCACGCTGGTGCTATTTTTTGTTAGAAGGGTTACATTTCCCACATGGTTCTGTCTCTGTCAGTGTAAACGTGCATAAAAGCTGAGACTTCACACTTTGTTTTATCCATTATCATACATCAGATTCAATACCTCTGCTCTGGACTGTGTGTGGCTGTCTTTTTCTGACTTCCTGCTCTCTTTTCTCGATCTGTCTTACCTCTTGTTTTGCTTTTCGTATTTTGACAGCACGTTTAGCGTCGGTACAGGGAGGTTAAACACACACAGACGCACCAGACGGACATTTCTGGTAAATATTAACTTTGTTGCTAGCTGATGGCATTTTTGTGATTTCAAACAAATTATTCTGCCAGCCTCTACGCTTGAGTGACTGGATATCTTTGACCACTGATCACCAAAGGGATGTGCCATGTTAAATCATCAGCGGTTGACATCAATACACGATGCATACTAAACAAAGAGCAGCCACAAATGAACACAGGTTCATAGGTCGGCAGTACTCACCCTGCTTGTTTCACTGACTTCCACAAAGTGCTAGCCAAAAGGAAACCCAGTTCAGAACCCGACTAAGTCAAATGTAAATAGCAAGGTTTGTTTTCAGTGGTGAAATGCTGTAATTCATACAGTGTTTCATGAATCCATATGGACTCTCTTCTCTACAGACTTTTCATCTTAATTGGATTTTTAATAGGATCTCTATGGCTGCATACACAAAAACTGTTTCACCCCTTTAAATAAATTTAAGGGGTAGATTCATCCATCCGGTACGATACAGCTTCTGCTGGAAGGATGCTGTTTGTGGCTTTGCTCAGTCATCTCTGTAGCTGATTAAAATGAGCAGGTTGCGCTGGATAAGCGCTGAAACCCATAACTGGGATTTTATTTGCGTAAGTAGGCGCTTTTTTCAGTTTTCTTTCTCCCAGCATCAACGGCCCTGTTCTTAAGTCATGCTTGGACCATAATGCTGGTTGATGCACGCGCTCCTTGGCCTGCTTGTTTTAGCTTGCGCGTGCATCCTCGTCACATCAGTGCATCTATGCATCTTGGCTGTGAGCTTATGTGACAGAAGGTCAGCAACAACAGTCTTTTCTTCTCAGTGTCAGGCGTCCCTGTCCCGACATCACACTGGGCCCATTTATAACAGCAGTGATACAATGATTACTTCTCTTGCCACCCTTTCTTTAACGTGCAGCCATAACAGAAAGCCGCGAATAGCCTGAGGGTTTGTTTGCACCACCCAGTAGCAAATATTGACAGACCAAAGCCAAGATTCAAGTGGTAAATAATCTGAAACTCGTAAAACATAATCCGTATAGTACTGTGCAAAAGACTTCAGCCACCTCTCATTTCTTTAAATTTTGCTAGTAAAATGGGACATATTTGCAGCAATTTATTGAAACATGGACAGACATTCATAGAAATATCGAAAATATAGCATATGAGGGGAAAAAATAGTTTATAGAATTCTAATGAGCTTGAAAGTCAATATTTGGTGTGACCACCGTTATTCTTCAACACAGCCTGAATCCTCAGAGTCGTCTTCGGGAGCAGTTCTCCAGGCTTTTTGAAGGACATTCATTCTTTGGATGTCTTTGCCTTGTGTTCTGTTCTCTGTCAAGATGATCCCACACTTCTGGGGAGGCCAATCCATGACTGATGGTGTTCCCATGTGTGTTTTTTCTATCCACGTATGATTTTACTGCATTGGCAGTGTGTTTGGGATCACTGCCATGCTGAAAAATGAAGGCGTTCTTGATATTTTATGGTGGATCACAGTCTGATGGTACTTCTCTGCATTAATAGATCCTCAACACCCCAGGCTGAAATGCAGCCCCAAACTATGACAGAGCCTCCACCGTGTTTCACTGAAGGCTGAGCCTGATCTTCTCTGCATCTTCTCTGATATTTAAACCAAAAGTTTCTCATTTGTATTCTTCACGCCATCAGACCTGTTGCCACTGATTTTCAATCAGTTCTTGTGTAATTAGGCATACTTCAGTTCGTTTCCCTTCCTTAAGAAGGCTTCTTAACCCTTCCACTGAGACCATTGGCTCCAGTGAACAGTAGATGGATCGAGTGAAGGTTGCATCTCTCAGGCCCTTTGCTGGATTTTTATGCCAGATTTTCTTGTTAATAGCACATTGGGAATCACTTTGTTGGTGCCAAAATACTATTTTGGAACCAACACTTTTGGCACTATCTTTCAAACTGCGTTATCTTTAGCATTTTCCATAGAATTAACTAAATAAATAGGAACAAATTATGTGTTCTTGTGACAGACTACTAGTAACAAAGATACGATTTAAAATGGGCTCTTTGCTAAGTTCTTTGTTATGTGTACACACAACACTTATTCATGCCTTGAGTTAGATGTCCTTTTTATTTTTGAGTGATTCATAGGTCAGCAGGGCTGACCATAGGTGTTAGGGCCAGGCTGAAAATGAGTGAAAAAGCAGTCAAAGGAAAATTTTGAAAGACCTTCAGAGAGCGGGGATAACTATTGCTCAAGACCACCTTAAATACAATTACAAGAAAGCCTGGCTCTTTGGAAACACAATCTAAAGAAATTGATGGGGAGGGACATGATACAGCATACAAGTAAACAATGCCAAAAAAAAAATCATTGCAGCCTTTTTAACAGTTATATTTCTACAAACAGTATTACCAGATGCTGCAGTTAGCTGGGCCATTACCCCTCCCAGAAGACAGATGAGAGTGTAGCTCGAGGGCACGGCTGCTCACTTGCATTCAACACCTTTTCACTCTGCCACTCCCTCTCTTCGGTCCAACAGTCACCTTTACCGCGCCCCGTTTCTCTCTGTCGATGCCGAAACATTAAAGAGGTCACGTCAGGAGCTCGCACGCTTTCTGCTGGTGACTGTGAGGCAAAAAGGGGGAGAAAAAAATAGTTGATAGCCGTCCATGTGTTTTTCTCTTACTCAATTGCTCTCTGTGTGTCTGTCTTGTTTTTTTTTTTTGTTTTTTTTTTAAGTGCATTCCTTCTCAGAATCGCAGTGTCTGGGCCTGTCAGACTCACTGCAACAGTCTTAATCACTTTCTACTTGTCTCCAATTCATCCTCGTCGCGGCTCTTTATTTGTTCAATCCTACACTTAAAATGCGTTTGTTTGTGTCATTATATGTTATTGAGCTCGAACTCACAGTCAGCATCCTCACAAATGCAGGCCAGTCAGGCTTGATCACGTGGTACTGAAAACCAGTTAGCATTAGCCCTAATTAGTTTTATATGATACTCACAAACAGCGACATATACGGCATATGACTTGCATTAGTAGCGTCAGCCTTGCTCGCAAAATCTTTTGAGCTCGATTTCTTTCTGATTGGAAGGACGTTAGCCGTCGCTTATTGCAGCTGTTGCTCTTACAAAGTGTAATAGTAGCGGTATTATGGCTAGTATTATATTGTTATTATAGTAGTGATATTATCTTCCATAATAGAAAGAATGTAAAGCTAAATCACTTGATAAAATGACACACGAGAGCAAAAGGGGGAAATCTTCCTTGTGCTGGTGCCAAGCCCGAAAGTCATAATCGCGCACAGAAACAGGATTAGGCCAGTTGACAGTGGGATTAGAGCCGTGGATAGGATTACAGACTGTGAGATCAGATTAGCAGAATACATACCAGATTAAATCTGTTAGTGCTGCAAACTGAACTAATCATCTGCCCCGTGGTTATTACTTGGCCACTGATAGGAGGGACTTCTTTACGTGGTCTGAGCCTTGTGCAGATGGTGGCGGAAGAGATGAGGGTTAGAAAAGGGGGAACGGAGCGCCGGGAACAAAGAAAGGTATATAAAAGAGAAAAGGATTACTCGTATGCCTTTAAACGTTTTTTTTTTAATAGTCCTAGTTTAGCTTTAAAATGCACCACAACGCTGCCACTCTGAAGCGACAGAAATACTGATGCGGTTTTGCACAAAAGAGATGAAAAGGCAAAATATGTGGAAGGAGTATGACACACATAAGTCGTCCCGGGCTGAGGGACTTTCTCTGTGTGTGTGGCTGTTTTCTCTGTATTAAAAGCTCACTTCCCCATTTTCCTTGTATGCCTATGGACTGCTTTTGTAGTGTAAGCTCTTCATACACCATATATATATATGTATGTATATGTATGTATATGTATGTATATGTGTGTGTGTGTGTGTGTGTGGATAGACAGATAGATTGCTCATTCTTCAAGTTTTGAAATGTCTGATTTAGATAAACGAAAGTCTTTATTGCTCACCCCAGAAGGCCTGATATTGAAAGAAACAAATGCCCGCCTCAGTCATTTCAGAAGCACTGTTATCGCTATCGATGCATCGCTGCTGCCTGAGACTTCAGATCTCTCCTCTCTCGAGTCGAGGCAGGGCTCAGGGATGATTTTAATGAACGTTACGGGCTACGCTCGCACCGTGAGCACCTGATGACTTTCATAAAGTGCCGCCGCTCAGATCAATACTCGTGTGATCGCTCAGTTATTACTGATAATAAAAAGCAAGAAGCTGACCTCATCGCTGGAAGCGTCGCTAAACTGAAAGGGGAGCATAGAGAAAAACTGACGTAAATAAAGTCACACGAAAGTGGGTTTGTGTAAAAAAAAAGGGGGGGGGGGCGGCATGTGAGAAAAAAAACAGAGGGAGGTCTAAGTTTGGATCCAGGGCTCCTGTGTACGTGACATCTGACCTGAGGGATTTCTGAAAACCAACACCCTCTCGGGTGTGAATAACTCGTCGCTCAGCCTGCATTTTGTGCGTGTGTGCGTGTGTGTGTCTGTCACTCTCTGTCTGTATGGATAGTCAGGTTTGTGTGGATGCCACGATGTCTCATGCATGTGGGTGTTTACGCAGTTTTGTGAAATATTTTTCTCCCAAAACCCTGAAAATCCACTGATAATATTCTGCTCACATGTTTCCCACAACCACACGACTTACCTTATCGCAGTCTGTGTGGTCCGTGTTGTAACTCTATTCCAGCCTGTAATCCTTTTCTCTCCTGTCATTGTTGGGTGAGAGTGGGGATGTGTCACCGTAACCATTATAGCTATTATCATAGATTAACACTCCCTCCCTTCTTCCTATCTCTGCAACACCCGCTGGTCACATCAACGCACAGACCACTAATCTTCACAACGCAGATTACTGTGTACATTGAGCCCCAGCAAGGAGATATGGGCATACGTGTGAGTGTGTGTTTACGGTGTGATATAGACATGCAAGCCCCAGCAAAGAAACAGCACCAAAGACCTCTGCTGCCCTCTTCACTTTCTTCAAACCCTGCTGTTAATTTGATGCTAAATTAAGTGACTTAAAAGAAAAAGAAAATCAATTTGACTCTACTCTAAACGGGTATTATTGATTATGAATTGCTAATTGCTTAATGCTTGGAAGTTTAGCGAGGACAAGACGAGACCATCACATCTGAATATTTCTGGCTGGCTCTTGTTTCCAGTAATTTGCTTGCTTGCTGTTTTACCGGCTACCAGGAAATTCCAGTCAACGTGCACATTATTATATTGACTGAGTTTGCTGTATTTTATGTTTTAAGCCATATTTGGGTGCACAGTAGACAAAGAGACCAACCGCTGGGTCCAGTCCTTTGAGTCTGTGCTGGTCTCCAGCAGAACAAAGCCTCATTCAGAGCGTGTGTGTGAAGAGAAAAGGGCTTTCATCTCGGTGTATGTTTAGACAGAAGTCAGTGGAACAGTGTAGCCTCACAGCACAACTCAACTGAATATCGCACCATAACATCACACCACAGCGCTGCAGCATCAGAGATAAAGAGGGGAAGTAGAGTCGTATAAAGTCTAACCGTGCCTTCAGCGTGCTTAAAAAGACGTAGGTCATGTGGTGCAGTATAATATGCAGGATATAAATACATCCATGGCCACATTTAATGTGTTTGTTTTGGGGGTTTTTGTATTAAATGAAAGATTTGGGGAGATTGAAGTCCTTAGAAAAAAAACTGTGTTGCGGGGGGGGCTTGTTTTAGTTTTTTTGATGGGGCCAAAGGTCACATCATGATAGAGTAAACAGGAAAGAAAATTAGGAAAACAATTTCAATTACATCATGTTTTTCTCGTCGGATTGCTGTATTTTAACTCAATATTGGAAGGAAAAACAAAAAACAAACAAGGTTGCTGATGCTCTCTGCTTTTTTGTAAAATAATATGACAAGTTTATTATAGAAGCTATTTGGCAGGAAACGATAAACCAGCTCGTATTTAAGTTTTCATCAGGGGGCTGTGTGCCTTCCTGTCTGCAGATGCTGTTTGAAGTTGTGTGTCACATGGGGAAGGCACAGACAGCACTGCTGGCATCCATACTGTTGCAAATGCGTATCTATCCTAAAAGAGATTTTTAGTATCAATTAGTGTCGGAGTATATCAAAATTTTTGGACAACCCTAGTGCCAAGTAGAAATAGTGTAGCGTTGTTTTAAAGCACGGATTACTTTACATAGAACTGAAAAAATATACTAGAAATTCCAACATAGGGCAACAATTTTAAAGTGACCATGTTAATTATTTAAAAAAAAAATTACATTTTATAATGTAGCAATACATTACATACAAATAAATATCACAGTGCAGTTTAAGAGAGTGGACGTTAGGATTATGCAGGCCTTTTCCCAAATACGAGTACACTTATAACTGAATGTCATCATTATTTTGGCTTTGAACCACTCGGACTTTTATACCAAACTATATTTAAGGGTTGCAAATAAAAAAAAAGACAGAAAAAAAAGATAAGAAGCACCCATTTTATTAGACACCTTTAACTACAGTCTTCAGGGGAAAGCCATTTTTCTTCACCTGTGCGGCGTTCCCCCCTCCGTTCACGCTCACACACATGCACACTGCAACATCTTTCTGCATGCTTCACGTCTGCGCCTTAAAAGGATGGGAT
The DNA here is from genome assembly GCA_015106715.1 of Bujurquina vittata. Classification (NCBI taxonomy): domain Eukaryota; kingdom Metazoa; phylum Chordata; class Actinopteri; order Cichliformes; family Cichlidae; genus Bujurquina; species Bujurquina vittata. The sequence goes on along the minus strand of VUQK01018115.1, from coordinate 24,514 downwards.
CCAGCCCCACCCAGCATTCTTTACCCATTGGTTCATTGTTTGTTTAAATCCCACACAATCACCAAAGGAGGGTGTGTGAGACAGCGCTAGAAGAGAGCGCGCTCAGGGTGGGACATGTTATTGCAACTTATCATCAAACACCCTGCCCGGTAGCCAGTGGGGTTATTGTTCCCAGTTTGGCCTGGATTTTGGCAAGTCTGATCTCAGCGGGAGAACGCGCAGACACCCACTATTAATATAAAACATGGCCTGGATTGAGCTTAAAGAAGGCAGGGAAAGTTCAGTAGAGCAGTGGCAGCTTGGTGAGAAAACTGAGCCAGTGTTAAAATCATATTAAGTCATTGCTGTGATCCGTAATCCACAGTTCTGTTATTTAAAGAGCGCTTAGTAAATGAAATATTTTTTCAAACAATTTGATATTTAATTATTTAATCTGCAGTACTTGTTGTACTGTAGTTTAGTATTTACCTTAAAAAAGCTCTAGCACTTGAACTGGGAACACATTCCTAAAGCACACTTTGAACAATGAAGGCAAATATGTAAATGCTCCCTGCTCATCAGCCTACACTGATTCTAGGGAATCAGCTAACGACTGAATCATTTTGATTGTTTTAACATTTCTTGCATGAAGCAGTGACAAATCAGTCTATTCACTAATCCCATTCTCATTATCAGGTATTATGAAAGATCCCTTTTAAAAAAAAATGGATTTGAAGCTTTCAGTGGGCTTCCATAGTACAGCGGATATTTTATTTGCATAATTACCCTCAAATCCCAACATTATCATGAGATAATGCAATTCTCTGCACAGATTGGGATCCCTCAGTGGAGTCAAAAGAGCCGAATTGTAGGAGGAGATGTCTGCATCGATCATCCTCAGTAAGATTTTGCTTCTTCACGATGGTGGAAGGCACACACAAGCCGTTGCGCTCTGTGCCTTAAAGCAGTCGCGGCTGCGGGGCCGGCTGTATGTGTAGCATTTCCTTTGCTCAGCTTCTCTCTCTGGCAGCGATCAGACAGATTCAGGAGCCGCTGTGCATTAGAGGAGTCTGACCGCTCTGTTACCGTGGACACCATCTGTAGCCGCTCCTCAAGGCTGGTGATGTCACAATAACAGACAAAAACACGGTGCACGGGGCAGCATTTTCCTGTCATCCCGGTCTGCATCTCCATTTTTTTTCTTCTCCCCTCCCCGCTTGCTAAACTGATCACTTCTGCAACTTCTAAAATTTCCCTGACGCAGCCGAGCTCTCGCTACAGAGTCACCATGACTTTCGTTCTCTCTCTCGCTCTTTCTGTGTGCCCTTTTTTTTTTTTAATTCAAAATGGCTGCCAGTGATGGTTGATGGCATTTTCTTTGGCACGAACAAGAAACTATTGATTAAAATCAAAGCAGCGTTGCCTTTTTTTTAAACCATTACCCTCCCTCCTTAACGCAAACGCACATCCATGTGCACAACTGCAGCCACAAATCCAGCAGTTGACGGTTGGGGGTCATGCGAGGTGAGCGCAACATGATCTTTAGTGCCTTTTACAACCAGCCCCCCCCACCTACCGCACACTCTCCCTCCTCTTGCTGGATGTTGTTGTCACTCTCTGGAAGAGTGCTATCAGAACCTGCTTTCAGCTCCTCTTTTTTTTTCTTCTTCACACATATGCGCAATTCACTCTCCTTACAGACACACACACACACACACACACACACGCGTCAATGAACTGAATCAAACGGGATCAAATGTGCTG
>VUQK01018114.1:3934-24569 GCA_015106715.1 Bujurquina vittata | reverse complement strand
ACAGAAACACTGTTTAAATAATTTTGATGTGGTTTAAAACTCACCAAACTTCAATCATAACAGTCAATTGTAACAATCAGTCACAGTCAACCACAGTTGTGATCACTGGTCAGGAAACTCACAGGAAGAATAAGAAAAAGGAACAGAGAGCAAAATTTTGTTCTGGTGGACATGTAGAATAATGACTTTGTTGTGAGGTTTCTGCTCAAAAAAAATATTAGAATAGAATAGAATGTCTTTATTGTCATTATACAGGATGTACAATGAGATTGGAGAGAAAGGTCAAATTTTAAAAATGTTTTATTTTGTTTTTTTTATTTTTAGAAGAAAACTAATAAACTTACATTACCTCTATCAAAAGTAGCATTATTCACTTAGACCAGGCTGTGAGTGAGATGTTAAATGCAACACTGCCTCTGTGTGGTGTTCAGGGTTAATTACTCAAATGTGCTCTTCATGTTCCCCTGGGAATCAGCTGGCTGACTGCTGGGTGAAATATGTGTTCTTATTGGTTTGCGTGCCCCCATTTTCTTGCTGTTTTAAAAATGACACGGTTGATTCTGGTGAAGGAGTTGCTCTCATGACTCAGGCTCAGCCATTGATGACACGCCCTGGCCAATCAGTGGTAAGCTGTTCTTTGACGTCACATTTTCGGATCACCTCAGATCACTTGGATCCCTAGCTGAGTGAGTACTAAAAAAGTACCTGGTACCTGGTACCAGGACCTAATGGAAAAACCTACAAACTGTGCCAAGTTGAGTCGAGCCGTGCTGAGTAGGTACTAGTAGAAACACGGCATTAGTACTTCATTGGTGACTTTCTTCTTCAGGACATTCCAAAGAGCTGTATTGGCTATGGCCAGTGTTTATGCAATGGCTCTGATTGATTTTCCATCTTCTATCAGCTTCACAATTGCTTGTTTTTCACCCATAGACAGCTCTCTGGTTTTCATGTTGGTTACTCCTCTATAAATACACAGTCTGCACTGACAAAACCCAACTAAAACTGAATGTAGACGTTCAGCACTATTTATTGTTTGAATAATCAATGTAAAAAGACACACTTGAGCAACAAAATACACCTATCAGTCACATGTTCCAGTGTGTTTACTCACAAGAAAAATGGGTGGGTTCAGACAAATGGTGCTATCTTCTGAACTGTGTATTAGATCCAGATGTAAATACCTGGAAATAAAAGCTAAGATGTTGATCGTTTGTCTTGTGTTCATCTTTTAATGTTAAACCCAAATCTTTTCAGTCTACAGAAAAAATAAGGGTATCAGCCTCTCTGTTTCAGCATTTTGGAGGGGAGTGTAAGTGGTAACTTAATGGAAACTGAGGGGTGCCCCTCATTGAGGAAACTTTCCATGGAAAAAAAGCGAAATTAAATTATCAAAAATAACAAACAAATGCACACATCCACCAAAAAGGGTAATATATACCTATTGCTTTTATGCCTGTGTGTGTAATCACCCTCCCAACCTCCAGTCAAGAACCCCTGTGTTTAGAAGTTGTTGTTTTTGTTTTTTAATGCATACAGCCACATGAAATACAAGTACTAAAGTGAACAGAAATACTATGTATACCTAGAAGCACTTAATAAGTTGTGAATCATCGCTGCTCAATGGCAGTCACTGTGAAAGTTTATCATGTACCTCATGGTGGACTACACGTGCTCTAGTTTGGAACTGGCGCTTACCACGTGGTTCATGTAAACAGCTGCATGGGATTATGTGGCCATAGGCTGTATATGCCTTATGTGGCGTAACGTACGTGAAATTGCCGAAAATTGTAGTTTCCTTAAAAGTTTAACGTAAAAAAACAAATTGTATAGTAAAAATAAAATAATACAAAATGTAAATGATAAAGTACCAGTGTAAGTATAAACTGTGACACCATTATTTTTAAAGGTTAAATACGGCAGCTTTGACAGTGCTATCGCTTATTTATATTATGTTTTTGGTGATATAGTAAGGTGAGAGCAGTCATATTTCGAGTTATAAATTTAATGTTGTCTGTATGTGGGGAGCGGCGCGGGCACGATGCAAATAAATTAACTTGTGATTGGTGGATGCAATCATGTGGGCGGGTCGGCGTGAGCGCGCGAAGAAGGGGAGTACCGAGTTCCTCTTCATCGTCTCAGTCTTTCGTGTCCAATGTCCCATCGTGCAGGCGGTTCCACGTGCATACGTTAGCTATTTTTTTTAAAAAAGAGAAAATCTCGTCTTCATACGTCCAGTTTCCAGTGTTTCATTGAAACACACAACAGCACGATGGTGAAGTTAGCAAAGGTAAGATTAAATTACGTCATTTGATTTCAAAATGGTGCGTGTGTGATAGAAAGAGGGTTGTGTTTACGCACGAGGCCTTCAAGAAGTCCGTGCCTTTCGAAAGAAAACAGGGGGAACTTGCACTAAAAGAAAATGTCTGCTCAGGTGTAGAAGCAAATGCAATCTTTTCATAAACTAGAGCGGTTCTTAAATTGTCAACATGGTGATAGTGTTGCCGCATTTGCTGCGTCTTTTTTCGGTCGAGGTCCGCCATATTTGTGCCTCGCTGCTGGGTCTCTGGCCTGCTAATCTAAACCGATGCTCGGTGTGGCATTCATGAGCGCTATTGACTTACGTATACAGTCCAGAAAGGCTTGTAATAAAATCAGTTTGACGCCTATATGTCAGCCTATACAGCCATTTTATTAGGAAACTGTAGTTTAAAAAAAAACCAAAATGCTTGCATGCGGCTGGCTTAACTAGCCTTAGCACATTATGGCCAGACTATATTCTCATTTCCTTCGATTTATGAAAATGGCTTGGGTTCGCGGTGTTTAGCTTATACTCTTGCAGTTAAACACCTTCCGTCGTTAAACAGTCTTTCTCGATAGCTATTCGGCATAATTTTCATAACGCATGTCAGGGTAATGGTAAAATTACCCAGCATGCTAGCTGGCCGACCTCTAAAGCTCCACGTGGGTTCTGCGCCTGCTCTGAGTGACACACGAGGTGAGCAACCAAAACCGAGAAAACGTCTCGACGCGTACAGCTATGAATCGAGCGGTTCGTGTTAAACCCACGTTTTCATTTGGTACAATGATTAAATCAGCAGTGGCAGCAGCAGAAGGCCTCTCCCTATTCATATTTTAATATTGGTATGCCACATGGTCTGAAACTCCTCATGTTTGCGGACATGCTACAGCAGGGTGCCATGATTGCTTGCGCCTCTTCGCAACTTGCGCCTGTGGTTTGCCCAATGCAGGCTGCATTATTGCATTATTAGGGTTTTTTTTGTTAGTAAAAGCTGTTTTTGCTTTTTTTAAATTTTTTTTCTTTCCTCATTTTTTTTAAGGCAGCAAATAAAGCAGCTCAGAAGAAAAAGGCTCCTCCGCCCCCTAAAGAAGTGGAAGAGGAATCCGGTGACGAGGACAGCAGTGATGAGGAACAAGAGGTACTGTACTTTGACTCTGTTATACTACAGTATTTTATGGCCAGATTTCAAGTCGTATCAAATGTGGTAATGAGTTTTATTTTATTTATTTTTTCCTGCAGGCTCCTCCACCTAAAGTGGTGAAAAAAGCCACCCCAGCTAAAGCCACAAAAGTTGTTGGAAATGGCACTCCTGCCAAAAAAGCAGAAAGTGAGGATGATGATGATGGTAAGCAGTGGGTGGGGGGTTGAATGGATTATAAAACCTTTAGGATGAGTTAGTGTAATTTAGTCATGGGCTTTATATTAAATGGATCACGTTATGTAAATGTTGTGCTTTTGGTAGTTAATTTAATATTCTTTAGAAAAATAATGCTCTCTTGCTGATTGCTGCTGTTGTCAGTTACTGGGTGAATGATGTGTATCAGTTTAAATTTAATCACACAGTGGGGTATTTGGATCTTATTACCCACCACCAAAAAAAAACCTGCCCCAAATTTGAATTTGGCTGACATCCTTCTCAAAATCAGCATAACATTGTCTAAGACAATATTACACTTATTATTTACAGACGAGTCATCTGAAGAGGAGGCCCCCCCACCCAAGAAGACGCCTGCAAAAGCAACTCCAGCTAAATCAACACCAGCTAAGGCAGCTCCAGCAAAAGCAGAGGAGTCAGATGATGATGATGATGATGATGATGGTAAGATTTCTGGTACTGTGTTACTGACAGTAATAGCTGTGCTTGTGTTTTTAACAAAACTGTTAATGGCTTTACTTTACTCTTGAGCCTAGCATTTATGCTTGGACAATCTGGTCATTAAATGTGAATCTCAAAGATCCTCCATTTCTTGGCATACATGTGGTTGTTTAGTACTTGGTGTGTAATGTACGGAGGAAAAACAAAGGCAGCGTTATGTCTTCGGTACTGGTGTGTATTATCGTCTACCGGTCCTATCCTCAATCGCTGTTACATCCTTATATTACGGCATTTGATTAACTCTGAAGAGGTTTTGTCTGCAATTATATACATTATCAGTTAAAGGGGACTTCTCAAAAAATTTTTTGGTCTAGATGAGTCAGAAGAGGAGGCCCCACCACCCAAGAAAGCAGCCAAGCCAGCAGCTAAAGCTGCAGCAAAACCCCCAGTAAAGGCTCAGCCTGCAAAGGAGCCCTCTGATGATGATGATGACGACGATGATGACGATGATTCAGAAGAGGAAGCCCCACCCCCCAAGAAGGCTACTCCAGCTAAAGCAGCTGCAAAGCCGGCTGCTAAGCCAGCAGCAAAAGCTAAGCCTGCTAAAGAAGAGTCATCTGAAGAAGAAGAAGATGATGATGACGAAGAAGAAGGTAAGGCCCAAGTCTTGCTTTTTTGGAGGGGGGCATGTGAATTGTTAACTAACAAAGTAGTTACAGTTGTATGATGATCAACAAGGGACTTAATACTGATTATGTATGATGTCACCTTTTGAACTATCTGACACAGGGTAAATCTAGATGTTGATACATTTGAATTTGACCAGTGACTGTAAGATTTACCTCCTTGATAACAATTCTGCTTTTTAGACTCTGAAGAAGAAATGGACACTACTCCTGCTCCAGTAGCCACCAAGGCAAAGAAAGCAGGCATGGTTAAGGCCAAGGAAGAGTCAGAGGAGGAGGAGGAGGACGACGACGATGATGATGATGAGGAAGACGACGACGATGAGGAGGAGGAAGAGAGTAAGTTTGGTTCACAGAGTTCTGTTTTTGTTTGTTTTTTAATATATCAAACTGTCTTAGTGCTAATCTGTAAGGTGGCAACATCACACGAAAACCAGACACTGCGTCTCCATGTGATGGGAAACCATAATACGTCAGGTCCATGTGGTTAATGTTTCTCTTTATGCTCCTTTCTGAACAGAACCACCAGTCACACCTGGAAAGAGGAAGGCAGAGAACAAAAAGGACACTCCACCTGCCAAAAAGGCAAAGTCAGATGGACAGGGTAAGAGTAAATGCACTGGCCCTTTAAAATTTCAACTTGATATGTAGATCAACAAGAGACTTGGTGGTAATTGTTATCTATGTCTGACATAATTACAGCTAATGCAGTTTTACACCAAAAGTAATGTAACCGTTCTCCTGTTTGCCAGTGTTTTCTCTGTTCGTTGGAAACTTGAACTCAAGCAAAGATTTTGACGAGCTCAAAACGTCACTGAGGAAATTTTTCTCCAAGAACAGCCTTGAGATCACTGATGTCCGGTTAGGAGCAACCAAGTAAGAACTGCATTAAAAGCAAATCCCATCTGCTGTGCGCATGTGCTTGCTTGCTTAATTGATTTTAGTATACTGCAGTTGACACTTGTTTGACTTTTCTATTTGTATCACTGTGGTACAATTAAAGTATGTCCTCTGAAGACACTTAAGCTGGCATAAGCAATTTACAGTAACAAGTTAGCCATTTACTCAGTGATTGTACGTTAATACCTAACCTTAATTTATCTGGTTAATTCAATCATTGTAAATTAAACACGTTTGTTTGTGTTTGTTTTGTTTTTTTAAAATCTGTAAATGACAGCAAATACTTTTGAAGCCCTTGTGTAAATTAATTGAAGGATTGCATTCTTACCCTAACAGGAAATTTGGGTATGTGGACTTTGCGTCTGAGGAGGACCTGCAGAAGGGCCTGGAACTCAGTGGCAAAAAGGTATTGGGTCAGGAGGTAAAACTGGAAAGGGCCCGAACCAAAGAAGGCTCTCAAGACAGCAAAAAAGGTAATGTATATCTTTGTCATGAAACATTTCTCAGAACATGGAAAAGACTTGTTGCTGTTCCTGTGCTGACAGTGACGTATGTCCCACAGAAAAGGATGCTCGGACACTGTTTGTAAAGAACCTTCCCTTCTCTGCGACGGCGGATGACCTGAGAGACATCTTTAAAGATGCAGTAGAGATCCGGGTACCCCCTGGCCAGAATACTTCTAACAAAGGGTAAGAACAAGCTAGAATGTAATTATTTTGGACATTACAGTTTTTGGAAGAACCTTGGTTCAGATCCTAGTCTTGCCTGAGAATCCCCGATAAATTGATGCAACTATGGCCAATAGCTGTTGGAAAATTTAACTGCTGACCACTTTTCATATCCATCATTCAATTTTGGTCTCCTTTTTAAAGTGTTTTTTCCAAATTTTGTCTAGTATTGCCTACATAGAGTTCAAAACTGAGGCTGATGCTGAAAGGATGATGGAAGAGGCCCAGGGATCTGAAGTACAGGGGAGGTCCATCATCATTGACTACACTGGAGAGAAGAGCCAAATGGGAGCCAGAGTTGCAGGTAAGCTCAAGACATTTTATAAAACTGAGGTAAAAACTGGTTTTTAGACTTAATTTAATGAGCAGTTGCAATAATTTCAGTTATTATAATGCACCAATATTTGCATTCTAGTATAAGTTCCTGTGTTTCCATGAATGTTGCCAATTATTATGCAAATGTCATTAGCTTTTTAAGATAACTGAAATGTTTTGGTTTTCTCTTTTGTAGCATCTGAAACAGTCAGCAAAACACTGGTCGTGAATAATCTTTCCTTCAGCGCAACAGAGGACGTGCTGCAGTCCACATTTGAGAAAGCGGTCTCAATTAGGGTGCCACAGAGAGATGGCAGACCCAAAGGGTGAGTGTCAGTATAGCAACTTGGACTAGTAAAATGTCACGCACACTGGTTTTAACAAGATATTTGGTTTAGAGTACTCAAATGAAAATAATTTCTTTGTTATAAAGAGGTTGACCGTTTCCTGTTGTGCTTCTTTCCTTAGTTTTGCTTTTATAGAGTTTGAGACTGCTGATGATGCTAAGGACGCTCTAGAGAACCTCAACAACACAGAAATTGAAGGGCGATCAATCAGACTGGAGTATAGCCAGAGCAGAGATTGGAACAGGGGAAACTCAGGTAGGCTCTTGAAACGTGCTGTGTTTAACTGAGCAGTTTGTCTGGTTATGATCCCAAATAGACTGTGATGAAAACTTGACCTTCTGAAACTCTGTGACGATTCAAAGATAGTCAAGTCCTGAGCGCTGATCTTTAGTTTGTCTAGTCATTTAAATTGTTCCTGATTTATTATAGCGGTGGTTTAAATTATATTTTTTTTTCTACAAGGTCCAACAAAAACGCTGTTTGTTAAGGGTCTCTCTGAGGACACGACGGAAGAGACCCTGAAGGACGCCTTTGAGGGTTCTGTAGCAGCCAGGATAGTTACAGACAGAGACACAGGGTCATCAAAAGGGTAAGTTCTTAGAGGTGCAAACGCAGTTAACTCTTCTCTACTTCTCTTGAGCACCTCTCTGTCTAGCAATGACAGTGTACGGTTTCGTATGGAGAAGAAGAGCAAAGTCACAGTTAAACAGGCAGCTACCTCAGTGGCAGTTGCCCATGTCTGATGTGAAACAAACTCAATGAAAGTAGTAGGACATTAGCAGGACATTATTTCTTAATTAAAATCAGTTCTTTCCATTTTCTCTTCCCCTAATCTTACTGTGTCTGGCTCTGCAGCTTTGGCTTTGTCGACTTCAGCAACGAGGATGATTGCAAAGCAGCTAAGGAGGCAATGGAGGATGGCGAGATTGATGGCAGCAAGGTGACTCTGGACTACGCCAAGCCTAAGGGTGACGGTGGCTTCCGCGGAGGTCGAGGTGGTGGAGGATTTGGCGGAGGATTTGGTGGTCGTGGTGGCGGCAGAGGAGGCCGTGGCGGTTTTGGTGGCCGTGGTGGAAGAGGAAGAGGAGGTCCTCGTGGAGGTGGACGCGGAGGCGGACGTGGCGGTTTTGGAGGTATTGGGTTAAATTAAATGACTGTAGTAGCCAAAGGTTTACTAGGATAACAATTTTACAACTTTAAGTTTTATTCCTCAGAAGATTAATCAAAACTCCAGGAAGTGTGTTGCCAGAATGTATTTTTTTTTTTTTACTAATTTTATTGTACATATTTAAGAACTTGGTGCTTGGGATCAGATATGTTACCCTGTTTTTAGTTTGTGAAATAACTGATAATGCTGGCTGGTAACCTAAGTTGTCCTTTTATCAGGTGGAAGAGGAGGTGGCGGTGGATTTGGAGGCAAACCCCAGGGGAAGAAAATCAAGTTTGATGACTAAAGCTTTAGTCTGTTTTACAGTATGAAAGGACTCTGGTTGCATCACTTTTCAGAGCTTTTGGACATTCCACAAAGCCGTCATTGGTATATATTTAACTCTTAATGGGCATTTTTGCCCTTTATTTAGACCCCTCAGACCTTCCACACCCATCTGTGCCAGAATGGTACTTCTGACCTTTTCAGCTTAATTGAGACGTGTGAGTACTGAATGTCCTGAATGCAAACCTGCACCTCTTGCCCTCCTGAACGTTATTTCTGGAGGAGTAAAATGGAATGGGTTAGGTTCGCTGTGAAAAATATGCTTGGTTTTGTCAGATACATTGTGTAAATTTAAACAGTTTTTATGATTTCATTTTACCTTTTGTAAAAAGAAATACACTTGTATCCATATGTTTTGTTTTTGTCATTTAGTTTACTTTAGATGCTAATTTTTACTGTAATGTGGAAAGCATATTTTGATGAGATATCCATGCTCATAAGCTGGTTGAAATGTTGAGAATGAAAAATGTTCACATTATTCTTGTTTTGAGATGTCAGTGTCTGAGTTGCAGATGAAATCTCTCTAATCTATGTAACATAAAATATTTGTAGTGCATTAACTAATGCAACTTTTTTTTCCCCCCCATCCGATTTTCAGATGATTAAAACCTTGTATGTCGTGATTTTTCAACTCTTCTCCTTGCACTGATTATTTATTCTAAATCATGTCTGTTAGACTCCTTTTCTACAACATTTCAGAGAACAGAATAACGCAACACCAAGATAGATGTAATTAAACCATAACTTAGATTTTTTTACGTGATCCAGCTGACTGGGCTTATTCCTCTTAAAAATGCATGAAACAATACCTGATCATTTGCAGAGGAATGGTCACTTTGAGGTTTTTCAGTCAGGATTTAATGTTCATAGCACAGGAATGGCACCAGTGAAGGTTATGAATGGATCTTGTGGCCTATGAAAAGTTCAAACATTGATTAGTTCTAGGATATTATCAGATTGTTCTAAATGTTCTCTGAAAACACTCAGGTTAAACCAGTGTGCTGCAGCAAGAGTGCCAACAGTGATCATTTGTTCTATATTGGCTTCACTTCACAGGCTCCTTCTTAAATCCAAAATTTACATTTGTCTTTACATACAAGAGCTTGAAAATCAGGCTCCATCATCTCTTGGCGGTACTGCATTATCCTAATTAAACACACATTGCAGGCTAATTTGCAGGTTCTAGAGCTTTTAAACGTAGAATGAGCAGCAGACCCTTTGGCTATCGGACCCTCTTGAGGGAGCAGCTCACACAGGGTAGTCACTCTTGGCTCCTAAATGACGTTTCGTATTTACATAATCTCAAAGCCAACTTTGTGCTTTTTATCATAAAGCTGAAGTGTTGCAGACTTGATGTTAGAATAGTTTTCTGTCCATATGAAAGGGTAGTGTGCATGTCAGCCTGTTATGTTGCACTTTGCTGCTATAAATTCAACAAGCTGCCATGATAATTCTTTGAGTTATTAAATGATTATAGAAAGCCTAATTCACTGTGCCCTTCGAGTTTACCTGAGAGACTGCAGGACACCTGTTTGCATGTGCTTTTATAGGTTTTTTTCTTTAATGAAACAGTGCCACACAAATATAAGCTGAACATGTGGTGGCTAAGTTACTTTATAAATATTTGTCTCCTAATGAGCTGCAAGTATTAACTCTGCTCCTTCAAACAAAAAGTGAAAGAATTAGGTGAATATTTATCCTTCCAGACACAACAACAGATTTGTGGTTGAACTGTTGATCATCATTATTAGTTTTACTCAGGTTTTGATCCTAAAACAAGATCCTAGCAAAAATTAGAAACTGCTGTTAATAGATGTTGAGATGTTGCTGTGTTAAATAACTCAAAAGTCAACCACACGGTGTCGCTAGAGGTCCAGCCGGCTGAAGCTGTGAGGCAAATCAAGCCTGATGCATTTCCATGCATTGCGCAGCTCGTTCAGCAGAAGGCTGTTAAGGCCACTGTGTAGGACGAATGCCGGTGCTTCATCCTGACACTGCACAATGTGCACACATGATAAAAGCCTGCTGTCATTCACACTGCACTTTAAATACAGAAAAAGAATTGTGTGACATGTTTTCTAGTGCACTTCACTCTATATAGTAAACATTTTTACATACTATAAATTACTCTTGCATTTTCTTGATTCGGCTTTTATTGTATGCATTTCTTTCTATTTTTCTTTTTCTAACATATCTCTAATTCACTTTTTTCTTCCTGTCCCTTGTGCCATTATAACAAGTGAATTTCCCTAGTATGGGATTAATGCAATCTAAGTCTAAATGACAATCTGTGTTCTCTGGTTTTTCACTTGTAAGAGGGCTCGGTGTGACTTGACTGAGTTTTGGTGGCAGGGGTGTCTTTTGTCAGTGACACCACCCAACAGGAGACAGCGGCATGCTGCCATCTGATGGCTGTGCTAGCTGAAGAGGGATCTTTGTTCAGGAAGGTGCCTGGGCAGGAGGCACTGATGATGGCACCACTGAATACCTCCATTGAGAGGCTTGTTGTCCCACCCCCAACCTCTACCTGCTTTCAGCACTCACAGAGGTCACGCTGGCTTTTTTCTGGCCTTGTGACAGACGTCTGCTGTGACCTGTGTGCTCTCATTGCTGTTTCAGAATTCACAGAGCTCTGTGACACATGTGTGGCAGACGCATAAAGACTGCTAGCTAAGCTCTTTCTAGTTTCCTTCACAAATGAACCATTTTAGAGTATTCTTGACAGAAAAAGTGTGTGTGGAACACCGCGATGCACAATGGGAAAAAGACAAGCCGGTGGAGGCAGTGTGATGCTTTGGGCAGTGTTCTGCTGGGAAACCTTGGGTCCTGCTATCCATGTGGATGTTACTTTGACATGTACCACCTACCTATGCACTGTTGCAGACCATGTACACCCTTACATGGAAACGGTTCTCCGTGATGGCTGTGGCCTCTTTCAGCAGGATAATGTGCCGTGCCCCAAAGCAAAAACGGCTCAGGAATGAGTTTGAGGTGTTGCCTCCAAATTCCCCCTCAACTCAACCCACTCAAGCATCTCCACCTCACAACTTACAGGACTTAAAGAATCTGTTGCAAACATCTTAGTGCCAGATACCACAGCACACCTTCAGGGGTCTAGTGGAGTCCGTGCTTTGACAGGTCAGGGCTGAGTGTGCATATGAGTACAAACGTATCCTCTTTACATTTCCTGGATGTTTGTAATAGTGAAAAGAATGTGCGTGATTTCATAAGTGCTCATTTCCATGCCTGTGTAAAGTTTTATTACAACTTGTGCTGTTACATCCTTATCATCATAACTATTATTATTATTACCTTTATTTTACCAGGAGATTGCAATCTCTTCCAAGAGATACCTGACCAAGATAGCAGCCATATAAACTCAATAGATAAAGGAATGTTTAAGTTTATGTATTTCTGTAAATTATTTGATGTCCAAGGTGCAAAGAAAGAGAATGCTGTTTTCCCCAGATCTGTCTGAACTCAAAAGCAACCATTTAGAGGAGTGTAGCTGGGAACTATTTGTACTAGGACAAAGAAGGACACAGAGGTAAACTGGATGTTTACCTCAAATGACCTATAGTGTAGAGTGTGGCGTACACTGGTGGTATAATCCTTGTAAAAACACGGGGATTGCCTCAAGTCTCATATATTTGTGTTTGAAAGGGGGAAAAAAATCAGCAAAAAGACAAAAAGCATTAGATTTGGACACCAGGTTACTTGTAGGTCACTGCTGTAGAGTGACCTGACACTGACTCTGACGTGTGTCGTAGTATCTGTATCTATGTTTGCAACCTGCAGGGAGTGTTGATAATTCAGTGACTGGTGATCACTGAGATAAAATAATTTCCTGTGCTAACTGAATAGTTTCTTTGTGCGTCAAGTTTACATGTCCGAGTCCCGGATAGTCGTTTCAATTCATATATGTTACGTAATAGTGTTGCGCTCATGCCAGACACTTTATTTTTAATTTCTAATGTTTCTGTTTCTGCAGCCTGCATGCTGAAGAATGCTCTTAATTTCAATCTGCGCAGTGACATTCCCATCTTTCACCTTTCCTGTGCTGGTATTCCAAAGGCCTTTGAAGAAAATAGAGGGTTAGTGTGAAGGTTTGCATCCCCCATCCACCGACCCCTTGACTGTGCAGACATCAAAAGCTTCCTCCAATTAGTGTTAGCAAATATATGGCTCCTGCTCCACAGGCAGGTTGGAAAACTGGCTGCGTCCTAAGTATACAGCACTAGCCTCCCACCACAGAGTCTATCATCACTGTGCTGAGAAATTCACTTTACATTACAGTAAATTCTGGCTGGTTGGCTATTAAAGCAGAGTAGAAACCTTTGGTTGTAGTACCTCCTCCTCATCTCCGCTGGCTTGGATTGCGTAGTACAATCACTGTTTACTGGCATCTGTGTAACCTAGTTGTCACTCCCCATGCTGCCAGTATCTGACCACTAATCCCATCCATCCCACCCCCAGGAAGCAGCTGAAATTAAAAGCTTAAAGCTGCTTCTTACTATTGCTGTGTTCCACTGTTCTGGTCAAATGATCTTGGTATGTTCATGTAAATGAAAGGTACTTGATCCTGTAGATACTTTGTCAGGTACACAGATACAGCAAACCCACAACAGGAATAATTCAGCTTATATCCTTCAGGGGCTTAACTTCCTATCACTCTACACTGTGGTTAACAAAGGGGAAAGAGATCAAGTTTGAGTTATGCTTTCTCTGTTGGTAAGTGTGCCCTTATGAAATATAATATAGCGAAGATAGAAGAATGATTCTGTTTCTGCATGGCTTCGACTGTCTTTTCCCTGAAAGAGATTGTGGAAGACAAGAGGGCATTTGTTTCTTTTTGCAATGCCCTCTTTATCTTTTGGGGACAGCTCAAAGTCCCCACAGTGTAACTGCAGCAACAACCTTAGCAAGCGTACTTGTTGAAAAGTATTAAGAAGGGGACACTTGGCAGAAACAGTGTGAAATGCCGCACTTAGTGAAGCCAAATACAAGACAGGAAGTAGGGGGACAGAGTGAAGTTAAAGCCTGAAATGTTTGTATTTTTTTGAGATCCTTTCCACCATCTGCGCAGGGACAGATCCCTTGGGGCTTGTGTCAGGAAGGGCATCCTGCGTAAAAATCTGCCAAATCAGATATGTGGAGCTACCTGCAATGGTGGTCCCTTGTGACTGAGGGAGCAGCTAAAAGAAGCATTTTACTAGCAGCCTCATAATCCGGCAGCCCTTTATAATTAAATTAGCACACAAGTTATGTTACTGGAAACAGAAATGGATTGGGATTCACATGGGGCTTTTCTAGCCTTACTGACCACTTAAAGTGCTTTGACCACAGTGGCAGTAGATCTTGGACAGATTCTTCAAAGGCAACTGTATTGTCAAGATGTTTATTTACATGGCATTCTCTGTACATGATGATTTTTTTTTACATAAATTTACAATATCTAGACATAATCACCTGCCTACTACAATCAGATTTATGGTCATTTTACATTCCTTTAATATCTCTGTGTGTTTTAAATGAAACATAAAGACATTTCCCCCCTTTTCTTGGGAGACAGTTAAATTAACATATCACACGGTCGTACCAGCAATAATTTTAGTTCACAGTGTCATAATAAATCCCCTCTACCAAATTCATGTCAAGTATATCAGCACATTCAAATCCATGGACAGCGTGTGTAACAATGTGCAACAAGATTTTTTTGTTATCGTTTTTTTCCTCAGTAGGCTAGTCTATATGTAGTAGATGTCCAGATCAAGTCGATAACCTTTAAAGCAATGAGTGCAAGGACTTCTACAATACAGACAGTGATTAAAATCTTACTTTAGAAGCATTTACTGCATAGGAAGAAAAAGATACAATGTAGTACGAAAGTGACCAGTGAAGAAAGAGTTTTTGCCCAAAATGCTGAGGTAGAGAGAGTTGCTTCTTTCTTTGCATAGCATACGGGTCCAAGTGAAGGCAATGTGCAACACTGCCAGAGTGCTAGTATAACTGCAGGCTGTGCAGCAAGTGTAGCTGGTTTCAGACCCCAGCATCCACTAATATTAACTGCCCTTATGTTGTCAATATCCACCCAAGCAAGCATGATTTCCCATGATTAATCTGAAAACACAATTTAATAGAGTCGTTTTCACATTAGTGGGTTCAGTGTCATCGATGATTTTGTGACAGGTCACTGCCACAAGACTTGGGTTCTGTTTCATGAAACGTTGATCCATGAAACGATTAGATCGAGGCAGAATGATAAAGATAATAAGTCGCCCATCATTAAAAAAAATGTTTTTTTGTTTTTTACAATAGAATAAAATACCAGTAATTTAAAAACTATGTCTTCCTTAGTATGCCCATTGATTTAGCAGTACAATTTGGCTTTCTCAGAGTCTGTGTGCTGAGTGTGTTAGTCCTTAAAAATTCCAATATAAGCACACAGTTCTAATTAAGTAAAAAAAAAAAAAATTAAAAAAGCTCTGTATAATTTATGTTTGAGAGCACTCTTCCGACAAAATTGCACAACTGCTCAGAAATGGCAAATAATTCAAATACTGTGCCGGGCCCAGGCAATATAAACATCCTGGGAACGCTCATAGAGTTTTCCAGGAACTTCGGCTCTCAAGCGCCTCACTTCCTCTAAGGCATTCACCAAGGTAAAGCTCAGCTTGTTTGGTGCCGGTGTTTTCCTGGCGTTCTTGCCAAGCTATAGGATCTTGACCTTTTGCGAGCAGGCTAGGTCTCTGTTGACCAGATTCCACATGTGCATGAGTTCCAACGGGAGCAGCTTGTGCACCACAATCATGTTCTTAAAGAAACATGGTTCCCGGTTTAACTTGCTGCTCTTATTTTTCACCAAGCCAAACGTCTTGAAGGCGTTGTGTTTAATAGGAGTGATCTGAAGCACCTCCAGACACATGCCCAAAAAGACATCATCAATAGGGTAAAGCTCCAGAATGCTTGCGGCCCAGTGAAGCCTACTCACAAGGCTGCCGCCCATCAGAAAACCCCCTCCACCTGCATATGGAGGGTAGTGCGTCTTATTATACAAAGCTTGGGGGATGTAGTATTTGTTCTCCTTTTTACGAATGGGCTTAGCCCTGAAAATCACATCCCCAACAAATAAGTTCTTTCCATGCTTGGTGTTTTCCAAGTATTCAAAAATGTTATTCACACTGACAAATACATCATCATCCCCCTTGAAGACATAGCTCACGTTGGGGCAGTAAATATGGAACCACTTGAGGAAATGGGTCTCCTTGAGTGTCAGGTTGAAGAAGCTATCTAAGAAGTCCCACTGGAGAATATCCTTGTAGATGAAGTCTTCATACTCCACAAGTTTCTGATGGTTTGCTCTTTCTACCTCATTGGAGGGCTTACCGAGAAGGAAGAGGGTCTTTATCCTTTTGCCGTTCACCACACGCTCTTTGCCCCATGTTTTTCGGATGATCTCCCTGCGGTCGTGCTGAGTGGCCACTGATTTGATCACCATGAGCAGATACACCTGCCCTGCGCACTTCTCTGGGTGGTTGAGGGTCATAGGGAAATATCTACAATGTCGATAAAGCAAAAATTGCTTGAAATTGCCCTCCAAGTTCTTGAACCACGCCTGGCTAGAAAAGTTGAAATTGGCACTACAGTTGGAAGTGGTTACATCCCAAGTTCTGGGACTGCCGCTCCCAGGGATTCTGGGCTCCCATGGGGCTGCCAGAGCTTTAGGCTGTGACTGATAGTTGCCAGACTTCCAGAAATGTTTTATCTCCTCGTATGAGTTGGTTTTCGCTCCGAAAGCAGCTATAAATCCTTCTCCCTGAGCAGCATTCATAAGAGTTTGCCTGTCCAGCTGAAAAGGCGCTCCCATGCTGATGTTCCCTCTCTGGACAACGGTCAGCGCAACCACAGCCAGGAAAAACATGACACTCACCCTTTTATACACCCTCCAACGATCTCTGTTATTCATCCTGGGGGAAGACAAAAATCACAGGATTCCTGTTAGGAATATTTAAACGTTGTTGAAGTGTATATTCATACAGTGTATACTGAAAATCCCTCCAGGTTATTGTATCAGACACTGAGGGGTTTTTTTCTTGCATAAATTTGTAGATTAAAAAGGGACAGGTGTACATTTTGGATTACTGGTTAAAAAATGTATATCTAAGTATACAAATGCTCTGAATTATTAAATAACACTGTTGGAATTTATCCACATTACCTGTATAGAAATGTTTGCTGTATTGATTAAAAAAAAAACAAACTATCAGCATAACCACACATAAATATAAGATCTCCAGTGATGTATTTGTTGTTTTGTATATGACCAAATATGGAAGATGTAGTGAAGAAAATTTGACAGCATAAGTACAAGTCCACTATGTATAAAGTTTGATTTCTTTGAAATTATTTGCATTTATAATACTTTGCACAGCAGGACAAACAACTCTTGCTGTGTGATAAAATGTAAACTGTTCCTCTTTTAAACCTGCAGCGGCATCACCTTTATCTTTATATTTCTCTAAAACAGATAAATTCCACCATAGGTATGGTGCGGTGACAGCCTGGTGTTGTTAAAATAACAGTCATTTAAAAAAGTACAGTTATTGTTAAAGCCTAGTTTGGGGAAGTGGGATACTTCAGAGTTTCTCCTTTCCATTATGCCATTACTAAGGCTGTAGGGACCTCTACCTCTGAAGAAGCTCACACCCTCCCCTCATAATAATAATAATAATAATAATAATAATGAATGTGATTAAGTCTTCATTTAAAACAATTATGCGATTTGATAACCTCGCCCCGCTGGTGCATCACCTTAAAATTCTTATTTAAAAAAAATATTTTGCTTTTTATTAAACGCTTTGCTTTTTCTTTGTTTGGTAATTTTTAAAATCCATTCAAAGCATTTTATTAACTTAAACTTGTACGCAGTCATTTCAAAAGCATCTTTTTTTTTTATTTTTAAGTTGCCTGACAACTAGACTATAAAGATCCAGAGTGGGTCCATTGGGGTGGGTCCTACAGTAGGATAATCAGACAGAGAAATGTGAAAAACTGATACTAATCTAAAATAGAAAACTGTTAAATCATTATCATTTAAAAGGTGCCACTTACATTTTTCTCTTGCGCTCTCAACGCTTTGCGATTGTCGACGGTTTAAAAAAAAAAAGTGGAATGACTTTGCTTTACGTATCTTCCGCTTCTGGACAGAAAGTTAAAATAATCCTTCACACCGAAAGCGCCTCAAAGCATAAAGTGTGTGTGAGGAGAGAGCTTGAAGGTTTGCAGGCACTGTGGTGCGTGTGTGCGCCCTGTGTGCGCATTCTGCGCTCAAACGCAGAGATCCGCTTTTAAAAGCTCCGCCGCCGTTACGTAGCTTACACAACAGTTAGGGAATGAGCAGAGACGAATGCTTTGTGTGTGAGCTACAAAGGCGCGATAGACTACTCGATCATCAGTCCACAGCCCCTGAGACGAATAAATACTCCATTTCTTTTTTCTTCTGATGAAATAACTAAATATTTTCTTTTACCTGTGTAGACGCATGAAGAGGATGGAGAGCGGAAAGGTTGGTCCAGGTGACATACCTGTGGAGGTATAGAGATGGCTAGGAGAAAGGGCAGTGGACTCAAGGAATTTTCAAGAATAAGGGTGAGGTCCAGAGATGCCATGAAAATATGGGAAAGGGTTAGGTTAAGCTGAGCTAGGTTACGAAGAAAGGTGGCAATCAGTGAGCAGCAGTATGGCTTCATGCCCAGAAGGAGCACTACAGTTTGCTTTGAGAGCACTGATGGAGAAGCTTAGAGACGCTCAGACGGGGAGCTGCACTGTGTCTTGCTGGATCTAGAGAAAGCAAATGATAGGGGTGCCAAGAGACACGCATGTGAGGGTGGTGCAGGACACGTATGACGAGAGCAAGACAGTGATGATGTGTGAGGTAGGACTGACAGATGGGTTCAAGGTGGGGGTGGGTTTACATCAGGGATCATCTCAGAGCCCCTTCTTGTTTGCGATGATGATGACGATGGACAGGTTGACTGATGAGGCCAGGCTGTAGTCTCCATGGACTGTGATGATCTGCAGTGAGAGTAAGAAAGCAGGTGGAAGAGAAATGGAACGGAGAGGAATGAAAGTCAGTAGAAGCAAGACAGAATGTGTGTGTGAATGAGGGGGAGACGGGTGTGAGGGTGAAGATGCAGGAGCAGAGATAGTGAGGGCAGATTAGTTTAAATACCTGGAGACAACCAACCAAAGCAAAGCAGCAAGAGTGAAAGGGCAGATAGTGAGACCTTCTATGTTGAATGGTTTGGAGACTAACAAACAGCTGACAATGCTAAGATTTTCATTGGGAGTGGCCAGGATGGAGATGATTAGAATAAAAGCCAGACATTTGTACTTAAATACTTGGAACAGTATTTAGTAAATCTAGTAAATCTATTCTGGTTTTGTTCAGTTCTAATCAGGAGATAGTCCTCATTTTTGCATTTTTACAGTGCTGAACGAAGGCATCATTTGAACAACCACAAAACTCATTTGTTAGGGTCTAATCTCCACTTGTGCTATTTTAATGAAATGCACAAAGCAGCTCCTTATCCCTAATTATTGATCTTATATTACTAGTAATCCTTCATTTTGATATTCCACGTCTTTGAGCTTTTGCCTTTTCAGCCTTTTTAGCACTTTTTTTTATATAGTCCGTTTGCTGCATGACTAAATCTGTAAATGTGCGTGCACATTTTGGAAAATGTAGCTTTTTTGATGTGTTTTTGGCCTTTCGTGAACACCGTTTCTGGTCACTGGCCGCTTTTTGAAAAGTTCCTTCCAGCTTCCAGCTCCAGACAGTTTCTGCATTTACATGTGGACAATGAAAACAAAGGCGTGCACCATTTCTCCTTTTTGACAGAAAACTGTCCGTTGTGCTCATTTGCATGACGCAATTTTCTATTGGGACATTTCAGACTGGTGTTGCGCGATGAAAAGAGCAATGTCCTCTTATGTTTTTGTAGTTTTCATAATCTTGTGTAATAACGAAGAATAGCTCAAGACTCACTTCTTCCTCGTTTTTTCCCTCTAGGCTTCTGATTGGTCAGCATTTCTACACATTACATCACCACTTGTTGCGTTGGCACGCTCTTGACACTGTCTTTCACGTTTTTATGTGGACAGATATATTGTGGACAGTTCCAGTGTGGAAGGGATTTAAAAAAAAAACAAAACAGAAAATTCCCTTTTGTAAAAAATGATTGCGTAGATGTGGATGTAGCCATCAAAAAAAAAAAAAGAGAGAATGAGTTGATGCCCAAAATGTGTTTAAGTTGTCCTTATTTTAGGCTCATATAAATCTTTGATATGTAGCATTGGCTTCCGGGAAGAGTGAAATAAGTAACAGAGCTACAGTGATTGGTTTAAGTATTAGTAATATCACTTTATGGAATGCCACTGGCGTCAGAGGAGGTCCAGGGGTTAATGAAGTGTCACAGACCAAACTGCACTGTTTTTTTATTTTATCAGGTTTGTGGCCTTTGGCAGTCATTGTGTTACAAACAGTTTTTGTGTGTGTCCTACTGTTTAAACCATTCTTGAGGAAGATTGGCATTTTTGATCGAAACCATTACAGCATATTTACTGTGAAACACAGGGAGAAATCACAAAGCCAGAGAAGCTTTTATTGTTAGTTGGAACAAAGATCAGTTAGTTTTTATACTTAACGTCTCTCCAAAATAAGAACAGTATGAGCAGCTTGCAGGGGTGTCAAAATCACAGCCGCACTTAACTGTTGCCGTGGCAAACTGTGTGTTTCTGCCCCTTTATGGTCTGGAGAAAGAACAACAAAATCTCTCTCTGTGCTTCAAAACAGGAATTTTTTGATACGAACACAGCTGTGATCCAAAACCTCTCCTTCCTCTCCTTCTCTCTCCATTTCCTGGATCCAGCCAGTCATCCTTCTCAGGGCCATGTGCATCCTGTTGCCTGCTGGCTGTGTTTTTTCCGTTCTGATGTTTTTGTCCCCCCCCCCCCCCCCCCCCCCCCCCCTCCGCCTCACCACGTCTCT
>VUQK01018112.1:5910-16014 GCA_015106715.1 Bujurquina vittata | reverse complement strand
CTTTTTTGTTTCCCCTTTTTTCCCCCTTTTTTTTTTTTCCTTTTTTTTTTTTTTTTTCTTTTTTTTTTTTTTTTTTTTTTCCTTTTTTTTTCTTTTTTTTTTTTTTTTTTTGTTTTTTTTTTTTTGCCTTTTTTTTTTTTAAATTTTTCTTTTTTTTTTTTTTTTTTTTTTTTTTTTTTTTTTTTTTTTTACTAATTTTTTAATCTTTTTATCCATTTTTTACTGGTTTTTTTTAATCTAATTTTATTCATTTCCTCCAACATATAGCAGCATGCCATAGCTGCAATAAAGCTCACACACTTACATTTGACTTTAAACATTGTGTAATCAGCTTTGGTTTAATTTTATAGCGCAAGCTAAATACTTTTTCTTGTGATTAGGTTTCCACTGAATGAGCTTATCCTCAGTCTGCTTTAAGTTATTTAATGCTGAACCCCTAAATTCAAATTCAAACCCCTAGATTTAATTCAACTGGGACCAATGACAGTTAAATTCAGTAAGATGTGATTTCAACAACATTTTCTGCCTCTGAGTTTTTGAATCCATTTGTTGTTTGAGTGGATGAGATTTGCTGTGCTTGCAAACGTACACGTTCCTGCCATTTCAATCTTTTACAATAATAATAGAAAAGTAAGAGCTCAAAGCCTGCGTGGCAGCTGAAACATACAGCAATCACTGACCAATATCAAAATAACACGAGAGCTATATTTGTGCAGTCACTCAGCGTCTGTGGCCTGATTCACTCATGACCTGATTCATGGTGAGTGACAGACTGAGTCACATGCTCTAAGAAGTCTTTTTAAACTAGGGCAGGGGCAGCCGTCCAGCAATTACATAAACTCTGAGCAGGTTTTGTAACCACATCACTAACACACAAGAATTAGTTCATGTCTCAAACAACTGTGAAAATGTCCACGACATGAAAAGGCAGCTCCAAAATGTAGCTCAGGCTAAATATTGGAGGATGTTGGCAGTGTGCACGGGTGAGCTCATTTGTGCTGGCAGAAGCTGCCCGCTTCTTTGTGTGACTGTTGATGTTACACAAGCTGAAGTTTCTTTGCAACCAAAAACGTTCTCCGGTGTCTAAACACACTGGACTGCATCTGCTTGGCTTACAGATTTTCTTATGCAACATCTGTCTGCACACAGCAGTCATTTGATGCTTTTTTTGTTACATTTATGAAAATGTGTTAACATCTGACTAATATTACAAAACCTGCTGTCTAACTGAAATCCTATTTTCTACAGCACCCACAGCTTCATGCTGGATATGTCAAATTATCAGCTAATACTAGCAAGCTCCGTTAGGAAGCAGCGTTCACAGACTGACGCACAGATTACACAGATCGCATCGAGCTAGATTATTTGTCAGACTGTTTCATAAAAGAACAGACCAGGCGGAGTGGAGTGCTCCAGTTGAGTGCAAATGGATGAGTTATAACGAATCAGCCCCATATCATTGTGAAAGATATAAAAATCAACACCATGTTTGTACCAGTCTATATTTCATGGGTCAAGTTGGGCATTCTAACACAGTCTATGGGGACTGACTACAAGG
Organism: Bujurquina vittata; assembly: GCA_015106715.1. Taxonomy (NCBI): domain Eukaryota; kingdom Metazoa; phylum Chordata; class Actinopteri; order Cichliformes; family Cichlidae; genus Bujurquina; species Bujurquina vittata. The sequence continues at coordinate 14,456 of VUQK01018112.1, read as the reverse complement.
TGCCATCAGAAAAACTGCAGTTTTTGTAGTCGACTAAGATTCCAGTTGTACATATACTAGGTTATTTTAAATGAGAAGACCTAAGTTTTATATTTAAGGTTTATTTGTGTTGATCTTTCATTAAATAGTTTAACAACATTTTACAGACTCTCTGTCACCTTTCCTGGCAAAAACTGGGGAAAAAAAAGTCTTTTAAAGTTACATTTTTTTACATGCACTACTATGGAGGAAAAACCACTGATTACTAATACAAAACATATATCAGCTGTAGTACATGTGAAGAGCAGAATGCAAGTTGACTTTGTGAGACTAATCATTGAGGATGGGCAGCAGAGGTCAGCTGGGTCAAAGAGTCAGGATCTCTGATCGTAAACATGGAAATCCACATTTAGCAGGTCACCTGTAGTTCAGGCAAGCCTGTAATCAAGATAAAAGCTCAGCTTTTCTTTGGTCTCCTCTCCACCTGCTTGGTAGCAGAGGTCAGAGGTCAAAGGTAGAAGCACCACTTTGAGGTTTTAGTCTCAGAAGCAATTATCCAGGGAGCGAGGAGGCAGTTTCTCTCCCCACGTCACCCTTTCTTTCTCTCATTTTGCTCACCTTCTTCCCTCGTTCCCCAGCAGTGGTGTAAAACAATCCTGGACGATGTGGGTGGGGGCACGATGTTAGGATTAAGGCGAAGCAGAAATCCTTTTCACACGGGAAGATTTTATTCATACTTGTTCTGAAAACGCGCCTTTGCTGAACTCCTGTAGATTAACGTCTCACTTTGGCCCAACTCTTGTGGGCATCAGTACAAATTCAAAGAAGCAGACCTATCAGCAAAAGTGAATGTGGGAAAAGCTTGCAATTTTCAAGTGAAGAAGAGCTGCTAGAAGCTACATTACAACCATCTGACTGACATATGATGCAATAGGTCTGTTTTATCTATGTGCAACCACATTATATTTCATCACATTATTTACAAGATAAAGCGATATCCACACTCGTGGCACAAAGTCATCCACTAGTAATGTGTAACTAGTAATGTAAGCAGTTAAACATGACTGAATGAGCCTGAATTGCTAGAAAAACGTGTGCCGGAGGATCCAGTTTGTTGCCTCTTGCATTTTTATGCACGGCTGAAGTCAGTCCAAATGTTTTTGCTGTGCAGTTTTAATAATGATAGGATTTTCTAAAGACAGAAATTGTTGTTGGCACAGAAACTCTACATGATTCTCTGAGAGAGCTTTAAAGGACTTGGCTCTTTATTGCTCTGCACCAACTCATACATGATTCATAGAACCTCGCCTGAGCCTGTTTAATGGCTAAGAAGGATAAGTGATACAAGGGAACAGCTACAGCATTGCATTGGCACAGCAAAGGGTCAGAAAGGTCTGCAATTACTGTAGTCATGGAGAGACATATGTCCTCTCCCAAAGCAGGAAGCATCTAATCACTGAACACTTGCCCTGGTCTTATCCCAATAAAGTAAAGTTAGCTCATACAGGAAAAAGAGGCTATCTTCAGAATTTATGAAACATAAGTTGCTTTCTTGACCCTCTGATAATACAAACCCTTCAAAAACCACCAGGGTTTAATCAGTTACATTCCTTTTTCACTAATATGACTTAAGAGGATTTTCTCTTTAAATGATGATGCCATCAAAGAAGTAATTCCCTGTTTTCGAACTCTACATGACATGTTTGAAACTACTATCAAACATGTTCACACACGTCCAAAAAAAGGAGAGCAAACACAATATTGAGTGCGGCAGCATCAAAGTGGTCTTTCCCATTGATTTCCTGTTTGTGTGTCACAGGTTGGCTAATAGGGCTGGGTTATGCAACAGCATGCAGCTGCAGGCTTTTACCCAGAAATCCTGCCAGTGCTCAACTTAAGGAGATTAAAGTTGAGTGAATGCCCACCCTGACAGTAAGCGAGCACTGCAGGGACATTTTTAGTTATTTTTGGACTCTGATTGAAAAATGAAGAGATTTTAAACGCTGACTTTAGATTTCTACCCAGCGAACTGTGGCATCATAATTTTGTGTGTTTAAGATGTACACAAATGCTTAAATAAGAATGTGGGCAATAATGTACGGATGTTCCTTTTCTAGCAGGGGTTTTCTTAATTTGTAAAAATCACATTTTTGGATGCAAATCACGTGAGAGCTGAGTCAGCAGCCTGTAAAATCACTCCTGTTGGCGCTCCATAATTCCTCAATGTAAACAGAAAGGCAATATTTGTCTATTGTCTCATCTTGTTGCACGTGAATGCGAGAACAAACACTGTTAATTATATCCTTGGCTAGGAGAGCTGTGTGTGTGTGTGTGTGCGTGCGTGTGTGTGTGCTTGGAGGAACACCCTGAGACGTGGCTCTCCTTGTTCAACGTTGGGTCATCATCTGACTTGCAAAGAAAGCATTTTCTTCTGCTCTGCTGGCTCTTTCTCTTTTTAAAGCTTTGACTTTAATTAGCCTGTGCATGCCGCCCACATTCAGATCCACATTAAACACAGATGACTACCATTACTCTCAGCAAAGGCACCTGTCCCACCATAATAAATTTGGATTTTTTTTATTAGCATCATTATTTTCCCCCATGCCCTCAGTTTCCTCTGGATACAATAGTTGCAGCTCAGCAGGTTTGAGCGCACGCTGCTCTGCGCCAACGATTTACTCGTGTCAGACGGACTTGTTTGCAAAGTTTAATCAGAAAGTTCACGCGAAAATGAGAAACCATGCCTGATTCAAATCTTTCATCAACATTTCTTCTTCTTCTTCCAGCCAAACATTTTTGGGACGTTAGCCAAGGAGAGAGCACTGCTGGGCAGCAGACCGGTGAGTCATCGTTACCTCGCTGAATGATGATTCTTGCAAAATTAGGACATTTTATACCTGAAATTGTGGGGGTGATATTTGTTTTAAATGAAAACTATGAATCTGAATTTTAACTGTAAATTCCTGAGGATAAAGTTTAAAAAAGCCGCATGCCAGAGTCTGAGCGTGTGCTGTTTTTAAAAAAATGTTTCTGACTTACTCTATAAATATGGTGAAATTTTAGCCTTTGTTCACATTTTTAAATAATAAAAACATTCAGGCAACCACGTGTCTGGCAGATGGCAAGAATCTTGTCCCTTTGTTGATGATACCATGTTTTTTGGAAACACAAAGACTTCCTTGATCCATCTCTTGTCGTGTAATGCAAATTGTAATGGCAGATACCTCAGAAAACCAATTAAGCCGCAACAAAAGAAATGATTACGCTGCTCGGTTGTTTGCCTGGCTATATCTGTCAGAGAAGGGGAGTATGTGGTGCTCTGTGCCAACTGGTACAAGACTCTGTCTGGAGGCCTTTTTCAGCCTCTGAGCGATGGGCTGCTGCAGGCGGGTGGGCGGGCTAGTGTTGATTCTCAGGCTCATTGATGTTTGGTGGCATTTGGTTGGATGGAATGTGGCCAAGGCTGAGAAACAAAGAACTCTTCAGTCTTCATTCAGACCCAGAAAAATATAAACCTATACAACCTCATAAAGCAGCCCCCCCACCAGGTTGCACCATCACTGCTATGGTTGAAGGAGTTTTGGGATTGACAAAAAGAGACAAAATCACACGTGCACAGGGACATGAAAAACACACGTGTCCGGTTAAATCCACACTTCTCTCACAGCCACACCTGCGTGATGTTCTTGATGGTTTCTGAGGAAAGTTGGTTTCTGTTTTTCACCATTTGGGGGTTTTGGTGATGCTCCCTCACAGACTAACCTCTGACCTGTAGATCCTCTCGCAGCATAAACTGACCTGAGGTCGGTCTGCCTAATTATTGCTCACTCGTGGCCAAAATACATACTGAGGGGACCAAACTCATTTAATACATTAGATAACCTTTCATATGGCATAATGAAGTAATTCATCATAGCACATGGATATCACAGGTGGATGCACAGGTGTGCGTGCAGCATTTAGGATCTTTAACAAAGAGACCGGACAAAGTAAAAATAGGTGTGAATCCTTTATTGTTATTAAAGTTATTTATTAGTATTGTTATTCTGAGCTCAAAGAGTGTCTCTGTCTGAATCTAAGGTTACGTCTCCCGGGGTCTCCCCTGGAAGAGCTGAAGATGTCCAATGGACATGAGATATGAAGCGATGTGGCTTTTTTATATTTGACAGAATCACAATGAGACTGCTTAAGGTTCACAAGCTAAAGCTGTTGAGAAGCACATTTGACAGGTCGAGGCTGCTTTGTAGCTGGATAACCCACTCAGGAATGGTCTCCCCTTCTTTGATGAAGTGCTGGAATAGGAAAGGTTTCTGTTTCTCTCTGACTGAAATCTCCGGTGGATTCCAGGGTGACCTCACTCGTGGGAAGGCACAGGTGGGGCGAGGATTATGCAAATACTTTGCATGCTGAACAATAGCAGTCTCAGTGGGACAGTCAGCCAGAGAAGACAGACGCTATGATACCACCACAGCTTTGTGGGATTAATCAAATAATAAAACCAGAATTGTGCCTAAATCCTGATTGATTTTATTTCCCCCGTCATGCACATTCTACTCATTATTGTATACGGAATAAATCCAACTTGCAGCTGTGACTGACTCCTCTATGAGTGTAACTAGGACAAAGACGGTCGTGCACGTTAGAGTTGAAAGTGTGGAGTTAAAGTGTGAACCAGCGCTTGCATATATTATATATGAAAAAAGCTTAGTTGCCTTAATTTCTCCTCCTGTTTGTCAGGATTTTCTCCTGCTTTCAGCATCCTGATGTTTAGTCTCAAGGTGCATGTAAAATCAAAGTGAATCGCTCTCTAATATGGAGCTGAGCACAAACAAGTCTTTGATGTTACCGCCATTAATGTGATGACTGCTGTAATTTAATGACAGATAATTTACTGCAGTCAGTCGTGCAGCTCTTTATTTTTAATTAAAAGCGAATAAGGAAATGAATCAAACAGCATCAAATGGTTTCTAATGGATCGGGAGCCTTTGACTGTTAATAGGGAATGTGTATCCCATGACAACGGATGCAGGATGCTCGGCCAAAAAGAAGAACTGTGAATTTTAATGGGGGGGGGTAGTGGTGAGTGGAGTGAATAAATAATTTGTCTAACACACGTCTCACTGGTCCTTTAGCACATGAGGAGGATAAAGAGGCAGGACAACTGTGTGCAGGCTAAAGCAGCTTAAATATATACCTTAGTTACCTATTAGATGCATAAAAAGGTTTCAGCTGAGCAATAAGCTCAGGTGGGGGGGGGGGCACTGTGATCTGCTGAGCTCGATACTGACGTCTTAATTTAAAAAAAGTGAAGATCATTCATGTTAAGTCAGCCAGGAAGATCGTACACACAATGTAAATGATGTTATCTATTGCCACATTAGGAATATTCATGCTTCATATTCTACATCATGTTGCTTCTGGGGGAGCTATGTCACAATAGCTTTACCCTTAATGTAACACTCATTGTTTCTAATGGGAAATTGAACTGCCTAAGAGCGGACGCTGAGCTGATCTCAGGTCACCCACAGCGGTTATCGGACATATCCTTCACTACAAAACTCTAAAGCATCGATGCCAAATTGTTTTACGGAGCGTAGACGGCCCAGTTTGGTCTCACTAAAAGTACTGAATAATCTATTTTTTAGAAATCTCTTTGCTTTAGTGTTAAGAAGTATACAAGTACCTTTGGAATACATTCACATTAATTGAAACATCCGTTTATAAAAGTCAGAATTTAAAATGAGTGCAATTGCAGCAGTTTGTCTCAGGTTTTCCTTATTTGCTCAGTGGGGTCCACATTACAAATTACAGCAGCTCATAAAGGCACAAATCCTTCACCGTAAGGATGTTTAGAGTATTTTACTTCTGAATATGAGAGCTTTTGAAATATTATTGCTGTCTTCACACTTTGCAAAGCCATCCAGTGGGCCACACCGGGCTCTCTGGTAGGCTGGCTGTGGCTCCAAGAATGCTGAGGAAACTCTAAGAACATGCCACATGATGCGTGCATGCTGAAATACAGGCTGGTTGTGTAAGCCTGATATAAGGGCACTAGTTACATAAACATGTTCCTTCAGAAGTTGCTCTTCCCTCAGCATCAGCACCCCTGCTGCTCCGTTTCAATCATTTGTGTCTGTGTGACAAAGCTGGCATCAGGAATGCAACAACAACAACAACAACTTGGAATTCTCTTTGAGTTTGTTACCTGAGGCTTCAGGTACTGTTGTCTCAAAGCCCATTTAAGCATTCCTGAAACAACATACACTGCAGCAGTGCTTCCAGCAGGCAGAAAGGCATCTGTCTAAAAAATACTTGTGAGAATAAAAATTTTTGACACTTAAATTTCAGTCAAATGCAACATGTAATCCGGTTAAAGCCCACACGTGACAAGTGCCATTCGGAGGGTGGATTATTCCAAAGCACCAGACAGTACCATGAGTAGTGACATTTTAACATGGGTGGTCCCAGTGGGAATTAAACTGCTGACCCAGGCTGTATTAGTGAGTGGGCTCCACATGGCACCCAAGTGGCCTTCTGTGAATTAATGATACTGATGGCAGATGTTCATAAAGCTTTTAAATACGAGTGCTTCCCTTTTTACACTCCGAAATGCATGAACTATTTACTTATTTATTCATAAGAGCAAAGTCACAGTACTCTGCAGGCGTAAGACAAAGCTGAGTCCAGTTTCATTTAAACTATGTTGAGAAATGCTGCACAAATACAGCTGCATTGCTTGTGTGAATCGTGTTGTAATGATGTTGCTCCTTTCCTCCCACTTCCTGCTCTTCTCTTCAATGCGATGCATGTGTGCACAAATCCAAATGTTGTCTTGAAAAGCAGTTTTCTCACTCAGGATTTGTTAAAGCCCTGACTTTGTATCAGTGTTGTGACAGTGTGCCTTGAATCAAGCGAAGACAGACGTGTTGCACAACCTTCTGCTGCTGCCTCTAAGTCTGTGTGTCTTCTACTAACCTTCAGTGGGTATTAGACTGGGCAGTGTAACTCACACAGACACACACACACACACACACGCACATGCCTTCAGATGTTATGTAACCTTGTCATAGCAGGCATCTCGTCTCTTCTCGCAGACATCCACACAAAGATAAACACTGGCTCAGAGCGGCAACGTGTTTGTGTTGTTTGTGTTGAACACTTTGCTCCTTGTAAGCACGTCTCACGGCCTGCTGCTCTTGTGATTATTAGACACTGGCCTGCAGCCAGGCTTGCACTGCTTTCTGTGTGTGTGTGTGTGTGTGTGTGTGAGAGAGAGAGAGATTTAGACCTTCTGAGTATTTTTTAGGAAAGTGAGTATTTTGCTCTGTTCTAACTTTCTCATGTTCCTCCAAAGGGCTCTTTGAAGGTTAAGGAGTAGCTTTGGTGTTAGGGACAGAATCCAGTTCAGGTTTGGGGCTTACAACTTAGTCATGATGGCTCAGGTGAGGGTAAGGGTCTGTGAATGAGCACAGCGCTGCATAACAGAGAGAGCCTCTACGTACTTTGGCCTAAGTGAATGAAGCATCTGTTGTGGATTTTACTGACAGCCTCACACATGTGCCCAGACCAACACAAGTGCTAAGCATAAAATCTAACCTCTCCATAAAGAGAAGGATGAAAATGGAAAGAGCACTTCGTGGAACATTCGCTTTGTCGAGCGAGAGGTGACGATGTCTCATTGGAAAGAGGTCTGCTGTGTTATGGTGACGTTTAACACATGAACTCTGGAGTTTTTAAACGTATCTTTTTAACAGGAATTCACACAACTAACGAATTCATTCAATTTACCTGTGTGGTAGGGCGTTTTCCACCCACAGAGCAAAAAAACACACGTTGGGTTGGTTGGTGATGTGTAAATAGCTTTTGGTGCGAGTATGAATGCTTGTCTGTCTCTGTGTGTTAGCCCTGTGACAGACTGTGGACCCTGCCTATCACCTTATGGCAGCTTGGATCAGCTTCAGAAACCCTGGATAAATCTATAAATACATTTATACAAACATTTGTACAAACATGCTTGCAGAAAAAGATCTGGGGAGAATTATGGCCAAAATTGCTAACCACAGAGTCAGCTGACCTGATGGAGTGAGGGAGGCTGCTCCACAATTTAAGTGGTTTAAAAAAAAATTCATATATATTTTTTTTAATTTCACATAAAACTAAATAAATAAATACCATTTTAAAAACTTAAAAATAAATTAAAATATATATATTTAGGTGGTAAAACCTCAAAATGTTCTGTGATTGAGGTTTAAGGAGTTCTGCTATATATGCAGGAGCCAGTTCAGGCAAGGCTTTGTATCTTAAAATAGTTTTATATTTTGCTAGGAGCTTTTGCAAGAAGGGTAAAAACCAGAATTTAAAATGACCCGAGCAAAAAAAGGTGTTTTTGTTTGCACCCTAGCTGCTGCACTCTGGACCCACTGAAGGCGGGTCGGGGAGGACTGCATGTGAAAAGGGAGTTATAGTAATCTGGATGGAAAAAAATGACTACAAATGTAACTTTATAATATGACTCAAAATTTGGCCTTTTTAAATCACACCTCCCTTCCCTCACCCTCAAATATCAA
>VUQK01018110.1:0-12493 GCA_015106715.1 Bujurquina vittata | reverse complement strand
AGTCCAATTATTACATTTAATAAAGCCATTTCAAACAGTTTACTGATTAATCTGGTTCAGAATTGGCGGAGCTGCCTGATGCAGTCAGTGCAGCTTCACACAAGTCTGACACCGTTCTCCATCTTAGTTCAACTTTTATACACAGACACAGTTATTGAAATATGCAAGCATGTAGCATGCTTATCAGTTCCTTCTTTTGTGTTCTTCACTTCACAGAAACGTCACCAGTGACGTCAGACTTAAAGACCGGATATTTGCACTCGTTGCATTATTGAAATCCTTGTACTGAGCTGTGATCAGAGAAACATGGTGCAGGTCTATCGCTCACCTGTACCTGAAACCACGAGTAAACTGTGTGTTTTTGTGCAGGTGTGGGCACTAAAATCGACCCGACGCTGTGCCGAGCAGATCGAATGGTTGGTCAGGTGCTCGGCGCTGTCGGAGCGCTGCCGGAGATCTTCACCGAGCTCGAGATCTCTTATTTCCTGCTCAGGAGGCTGCTAGGAGTCCGCACGGAGGGAGACAAGAAGGCTGCTAAGGTGAGTGGTGCATTGTGGGAAATGGAGGAAAGCTGTCTGAGCGTCCCAGACTTTGGGATTAACAGTTTTCCTCTTGCTGACTTGCAGGTCCAGAAGCTGTCCAAGAACGAAGTGCTGATGGTGAACATCGGCTCGCTGTCGACGGGCGGCCGCGTCAGCGCCGTCAAAGCTGATCTGGCCAAGATCGTCCTCACCAACCCGGTGTGCACGGAGGTCGGAGAAAAGATCGCTCTGAGTCGGCGTGTGGAGAAACACTGGCGGTAAGAATCAGGCCGGAGATGTGTGGTGCTCACCGGTAAAGAAACCTCCTCGTAACCATCTGTGTGTCTTCCTCGCAGTCTGATTGGGTGGGGACAGATCAGGAGAGGCGTGACCATCACTCCCACAGTGGACGACGACTGAGACGAGCAGACCCACGGCCGTCACGCTCTTCTCTGCTTCTTTTCTGTTTTGTATTTGTTCCCCGCGGGGAGGAGGGAGGGGAGGTGAACCGGGACATGTCGGCGGTTTGAAGACGCCTCCTCGCTCTGCTCCTCTTCCTCTGCAGCGACACGCGAAGGTCGAGCTCAGAACTTGTGCTTCCTGCTGGAGACGAAGGAGGACCCGGGAGGGGAGGAGGCGCTTCAGACTCTCATAACACAACTCCTCCACCAAGCAGGAGTCCGATCAGTACAGATGATCCGTGCTAACCTCAGATTACAGGTGGAATAAAATCAATTTGGAAGAACGAGGTCGTCTTTGAGCTTTTTGTTGCTGCAGGGAAACTCAAAGGTGAAATCACCAAACGGATCATTTTTCTTTAAATTTGGATCAATTTGTAATAAAAAAATAGCAACTTTTTAAAGAGTTTTGTTTGATGTCCAGCTTTTCTTTGTTTTATGTGATAATAAAACCATAAAATATGTTCTCTAACTGAAAATCCACTCGTCCCAGAGGCTTTATTAGTTCACACACAGAGAATTAATTAAGAATTGACCACTTCTTCACCCATTCTATGAATGGTTGCAGAGGTCCCAATGACATTAATAAAAAAAAAAGCCTTTTTTTCCCGCTTGTGTACAGGTCAGGCGCCCCAAATTTAGGAGGTTTAAAACCATAGAAAGGTGTGGGGATGCAGCTCGAGCTGTTTAACCACAGAGACTGTTTTACATCTTGAATAATGAAATAACGTAGAATTATCTACGAACAGTTTCTTATTGCTGAGCTGCTAATGTCCCCATTAGTTTGATGCTGCTACCTCAATTACTGATGCCATTACTGACGATGTTTTTTATTAATTAGGACACAAATCTGAGGCATGGATGGGAACGCTCAGATGAGAATTTCAAAGTAGCTTGATTATAGTTTTCTGCACATTTTGTCACATATTAAAAACACTATTATTGGTTAATTCGGTGCACTTAATTCCCCCAAATGTGAACGACTACAGGAAACGGTCCAGTTGGTCCCATCCCAGCTGACAGGGTGGAGGCAGGTCACCAGCCCGTTGTAGAGCCAACACAGAAAGGCAGGCAACCATTCACACCTAGCGTGACAAATTAACCTGACCCCACTAACTGCGGGAGGAAACCCACGGAGGTCCGGGCCAAGCTGGAGTCGAACCCAGAGCTTGTAGATGTGAAAGTATATTTTGAAAGTATTCTGTAATTGGGCTGATACGGAAGGACTCTTTCCTCATAAATAGTGTATAAATATTTGCATTTGAACGCACTCATATAATGCCAACATTTACCGAAGGTGGTGTCGGGCTTCCGGGTCGAGCCGCCTGACGAGCACGTGATGTGACGTCACGCAGGTGTCCGTCTCGGAGCGGAGACGTGATTGAGGAACAAGCCGAACTGTTGGAGCTTGTGCTGATTGAGACTGAGTGCAGACTTTAAGGAGAGCTGCTTGGATATTTGGATATTTGACTTCAATGACGGAGTCTGCAGGTAAGGAGACTTCACCTGTTCAGTAAAGTGGAAACACTGATTTAGCTCCTGAAAGTTCGAGGTGGAAATATCTCAACTTTGAATTAATCTTTTATCCAAACCTTACACGAGCCTGAAAAAAAAAAAGCGCCGTGTGACGCTTTGATTTCACTGCAGGGTTGATTTTAAAATGCTAACGTTTTAACAGCTCCTGTAACACACACAATGTAACTAATTAGCACAAGGTTAATCTTTAATCTCAGTACTCTGTCCATTCGGGACCTTTCCATGGCAGTATAACAGTAACACTGTCACAAAGCTACGTGAAGCTGGATCATATAATAAATAAAACCATGACAGCAGCCTGTGCTCCAGTGCAGATGTGTACAGATGTGTTATATGTATGTATGTACGTATGTTAATTTTTAATGATGCAATCTGAAGTAAAGTATATTTACAATATTATAAATAGTATTTTTTTAGACAGATACATGACATTTATAGTTAACCCCCATCCAGCCTCCATCATGAAAACACAATAAATACATTGAAATCTCCTTAAAATCTGTTAAATGATCTGTTAAAAGATCAAATATGTTGTTAAAGAGACTAAAATCTCCTCTGCTTCTCATTGGTCAGAGAGTCAGCGAGGGCGGGACGGCAGCAGGTGGAGAGGCTCCCCTCTCGATGCCATCATGAATCAGATCCGCAGGAAGCGCACAGCCTCAGACAGGAAGCCGCTGGGCCGCTTCCTGTCATGGACCTCGGACAGGCCGGGCATCCCGGAGGACGGAGAGTCGGAGACGAAAGAGGACCGAGGACCGAGCTCAGGTTTTTATCGTTACAAAGCAGCACGAGGTTTGAACTGGTTTTCTTTTTGTGGGGGCTGATTTCCTCTGAGGACCCCAAAACATAAAACCACTAAACAGACTGAAAGACACTTTAGAAGAAATCAGACAAAGCAACAACAGAAAGACACAATAACTGCAAAGAGACTCACAATCACACATTATAAGAGACAAAAACAGGCAAAACTGCAGCACAAAGACACGCAAAACATGCAAAGAGAGTCAAGCTGACAATATTGAAGAGGCAAAATATGAAAAACGAAGAAACAAAAATACACACAAAACCTACAAAATGGTCTCTGAAAATGAAAATGATCCACAGAAACAGGGGTGTGTGTGTGTGTGTGTGTGTGTTTCAGGCTTTGCTGCATCGGCGGAGAGTGAGCTGGACGCCGGCTGGGGTCGAGTGTGCGTTTTCCTGCAGAGACTCGGGAAGAAAGCCGACAGCAGGAGCCTGAGTCTGGCTCACTGCGATCTGACTGCTACAGACCTGCTGGAGCTCGGTACACAAACACACACAGCAGCCGCACAGCAGCCGCACAGCAGCCAGTTACAGGCGCAGTCACAGAGGCCAGGCCCATAAAATAAAGCCTAAATGAAGTTTCAATCGAGTTAAAAGAAATATTCACCTGTACTGTTGATCGAAAGGAGGAAACCATCCACAGAGACCAAAATCTTAATTTGTGGCAGGATGTAAACATGTTTATTCCTGCTGTAAAATTTATCATGCGAGTCTGTGGGGCCTCTAGCGGACATTAGAGGAACTGCAGCTGTAAAGCCGTGGATTAATGTTGTGTCTTGGTTGACTGCAGGTGTCAGCAGCTCATTTAGGCAGCAGCACACAGGTACACAGATGTTTTTCCCACCTTCTCTCCTCAGCCACCCTACTGCAGTTCCTCCCCCAGGTCGAAGAGATGGACGTCTCCTGGAACGAGCTGATTGGAGGATGTCTGGCGGCGCTGACGACTCATCTGCGACACGTCGCCAGGGTGAGGACGCTGAGGCTCTGCAGCTGCAGGCTGAATGGCGATGACATCACCGCTCTTGGTGGGGACACGCTGCTCTTCACTGATTCACTCTTTATGCAGTCAAAATTATTGATTTTCTGCCTCACCATCATTTAAATATGAGACTACAGCTCCCATGAGGCTTTGCTGAATGGTTCGTGTCTTGACAGAAAAAACCCACTCAGTAATCTGAAGATGCGTGTCACCTGATTTTTACCTGTTTTCTGTGTCTGGTGCAGGCGAAGCTCTCGGCTGCATCTCTGCTTTGCAAATCCTCGATTTGTCCTGGAACAGCGGCGTTGGTGGCGGCGCGCTGCATGGCCTGCTGGGTAACCTTCAGCCATCGCTGAGGGAGCTCCACTTGGTGGCCTGTCGGCTCAATGTGGCCGATGCTACAGCGCTGGGTACTGACCTACTGTATAAGGCGACCCTGTTCTGCTCTTTTCCGCAGTTTTATTCTTGGACTGTATTAGAAAAACTTAACATGATTCACAGTTCAAAAATAATTCTTATGTATCTGATAGATACAGTAGAAGATAAAGTGTGTTTGGGGCAGCCTGAAGCCCCACAGGGAATACTTGTACATGCTGACCTCATCATTAGAAACCCTGCCCGTGTTTAATATGAACATCATTGGTTATTAAATGACAGGAAACAGATGCAGAACAGATGGATCTGAATAGTTTTCTGCTGACGTTTATAATGTTCTTGCCTTCATTGATGAACTTGTCCCTGCATGTATGATGTTCTCCTGATGTGAATCTCTCAGGAGCGATGGTGGCTGCTCTCCCCAGACTCTGCGTGCTCGACGTCTCTTGTAACGCTGAGCTCACTCAGGAAGTGGACAGCGTCGGCTTCAGAGAGTTGGCCGCCTCCCTCTCTCACGCCACCTCCCTCACCTCGCTTCGATTGCAGGCCTGCGGTCTGACGGCAGACTGCCTCGATGCTCTCGGTACAAAGATTGTGTGCTGGCATCTTTTAAGAGTCGTATTACAGTAAATCAAATGCAGCCCTCCTCTCCTGCAGGTGGGTCACTCCGTTACCTCCCCTCTATGCGAGAGTTGGACCTGTCCTGTAACAAACGCCTAGCTGGAGGCCTGAGCCGCCTCACCTTTCACCTGGCTCACGTCACACACCTGGAGAGCCTCGACCTCCACCTGTGCTGCCTCACGCGAGGTGACCTGGAGGCCCTGAGTGAGTTGCTGCCACTGTCGCACGCCGCACTCTGATGGTGTGCACGCTGCAGCAGTCACGTGAATCGTTGTTTCCAGTCCAGGTGCTGCCGTCTCTCACGGCGCTGACGGAGCTCGACGTGTCGTCCAACAGGGAGGCGGGGGGCGTGGTCCACCCGCTGGTCTCCGCCCTCCCTCTGACGCAAATGAGGCGGCTGCCACTCAACAGCTGCTACCTGAGCAACGAGTCCTTCACTGCTCTGGGTAACACACACACACACACGCAAGCACACACACATACACACACACACACACACACACAAAGACTTTCCAACTGCAGTTTGATACATTGAAATAAGACGCTGCGGATCTCACTTTTGTAAATATTTTACTTTTTTTTCTCCTGAGTCTCCTTTAAAGTCTGAAAATGAAAATAGCTCCTCTCCCAAATATAGCATCACAGGTATAGATCGAGCCGCAGTGCAGAGCCTGGAGGAAGAATGGCAGGTATGTGATGATGAGGATGATGATGCAGAACTGTGTGTGTGTGTGTTCAGCCCTGGCAGTGCCCTATCTGCACAGTGTGGATGTTTCCTGGTGTAAAGCGGTTGGCGGTGGCTTGGCGCTGCTGCTGGACGCCCTGCAGCCGCCAGTCATCACTGAGCTCCGCCTCAGCAGCTGTGAGCTCACCACTGAAGACGTGCAACATCTGGGTAACAGACACACACTGACATCACACATTTGTTTTGGTCAGTAGTGGACCATTAACCTTGTGCATTCATAAGCAAAGCATTTCTTTCATGAGAGAAACTGTGACGGTAACAGACATAAAGTGATTCATAATCGGTTCTCCATCTTTGTCTGAGCAGCTGCCGTGTGCAGGCGGGGCTGTCTCTCCTCTCTCCGAGTTCTGGACCTGTCCTACAACAGCTCGGTTGGAGACGACGGTTGGTGCGCTCTGCTTGCAGCGGGAGGTCTCGGCTCACTGGAGGACGTGGACTTCAGCCTGCGACCTTCGACCTCTGCTCCCTGCTCGGCCTGGCTGCCCACTCTGCTTCGAGCTCTGCCTCAAATGCCGGCGCTGGCTCGGCTGGCGCTGCAGAGGTGGACGGCCGGCTCTCAGGAGAGACGGCAGCTGAGCTACTGCCTGAGGAAGAAGAGCGTCCTGCTGGAGTGGGATCCAGAATTTCAAGACACGTTGTCGTCATGCGAAGTGACCAATCAGGAGAGCCCAGGAGAGTCTCAGGCTGAGGAGTAGGGTCCGGAAAGCCTGATGGTAGCTAATGTGTCATGAAGTTAATGAAGGACATCAATTTAAAAAAATCTGAACTAAAAATACTCAAAATATTTTGATTTCACAACATGATCATCTCAGACAGGCGTTGTTTGAACTGCTGAGGTTAAATGATCAAATGTTTATACTTTTATCTTCATTTATTCTTGAACATTTTTGGAGCCTTAGTTCTTGTTATGATTAAGAGTTTAAGCTTTACCGCTCTCTCCTGTCTCGTCTCTGATTATCTTCACGTTGTGTTACCGTCCTGTTTCCAGCCCCGATTGCCCTCCTGTGCATAAATACTGGCGTCTTCCCCTCAGCCTTTGTTCATGAAGTGGATTTAATGTCATTTTTAGTGTCATAGACTTTGGTTGTTCTACATTCAGACAACGGCCAAAATAAAGTCACCTTTGTGACATTTGCCTGCGAGTCTGTAACAGTACCACTCAAGCTGTATTTTTACTGTTTCTTTGATAATTAACAGCTTGTTTTGTATATAAAAGTTGGAACACAACTGCAGTGCCAATCGAACCATCACGAATGCCACTCGAGGGAAACCCAAAGACGTTTTCGATGTGCTGTGCTGTAAAAACTCAGACATGGAAAATACTTCCAACACTTTATTTATTTTACATTGTTTCTAATTTGCAAAAACAATTATCCAACACAAAACTTTTTTTTTGATAAGTAGCCACTACATTTATAACAATGAAGAGCAGCTGATGGAGTTTTGCTGCTTTTTAATTGGACAGTTTGATTACAAACAAAAAAGATGAGACACGAAGAACTCCAGATTATTGTAATGGAAGATTTTAAGAGTCCAGCCTCCATAAATCTCATCATGAAGAAGTCTGTGTGTCCTAGTGATCCCAGGTACCCTTGGTAGGGTCTCTTAAGGAAAACTGGTTCTGGGTGAAGGTCTGGACTTTGCTCTGGAGGGGCCCCCTTTGTGAAGCAATGGGCAGGAGTGGGTATACTTGCATTCCTGTGCCTTCAGATCAGGGAATGGGTCCTGACTCTTGTCTGTGCACCTGTGCTGGAAGGTTTGGAGTCCCTAGGTGGGGAGACTGAGGGTGCCCCATCTGGGAGTCTGTTTTCCTACTGAGTGACTTCAGAGACTGACCTAAACCCAAGTGTTTTTGGACTTCTGTGCCAATCAGTTTGTCCAAATAAACAGCGTGGCAGCAGGACACCCCAGGTTGTTGATTTTGTAACCACACCATCAGATGCAGCTGTAGTTCTTAGACACAGGTGAAGAGAGAAGCTGTACCCATCATCACGGTAATCTCCGAACCAGATGGCGGACACCAAAGGTGAAAGAAGCCATCGGGCTAAAGTGTTATCAGGCTAGCTTGTGGGACTCCAAAGGCAGCTGAGTCTGGCAGTAAATGTCAGCAGAGTCTGGGGACGAGAAGCGAAATTTGGCTGGTAGGTAAACAACTCTTTTGTAGCGAGGCCCCTGGGTTGGAAAACATTGACCCTGACCAGCAGACTGGGGTAGTGGTTCAGCTTTTTCAAAGGAAGGGGAGTGAAGGGTGCTCCCCAACTACAAGGGGATCACGCTCCCCAGCCTCCCTACGGCAGGGTACTGGAGACAAGAGTCTGATACTACGTTTCCACTGCCAAGGTGCCGGTGCTGGTGCCAGTGTTGGTTTCAATGACCCGGCGAAAAGCTGCCGCTTTCATCACGCGTTCCTGGTTTGAGACCAGCGAGCTTGCGGGGCCTGTGTTGAACTCGTTTTTTGGCCGAGCACCGAGTGCATTCGTGGAGGAAAAACTGCTGAACGGTTCAAATACTGGCACTGGCACCGGAACCCTGAGTGTTTAATCTGGATTCATTGCTCTGTTTTTAGAGTACTTTACCTTTAAGGGTTTTCTACAATGATCACAGGGTGCTGCTTACTTTCACAGATTCCCTCGTGAGCAAAAGACTTTCAGCACCGATCACAGCTAAAAGTCTTCCATGTGGATGAACTGATGTCTTTTTAAGTGACCCATCTGAGTGAACGACTTGCCACACTGCTCACAGCTGAATGGTTTCACTCCAGTGTGGATTCGCTGATGTGTTTTTAAGTTACAAAGGAGAGTAAAAGACTTCCCGCACTCATCACAGCTGAACGGTTTAACTCCAGTGTGGATGAGTCGATGTCTATTTAACATGTTATTCCGAGTAAAAGACTTCCCGCACTGATCACAGCTGAAAGGTTTAACTCCAGCGTGGTCGTACTGATGTATTTTTAAGTCACTGATGTCCTTAAAAGACTGTCCACACTCCCCACAGATGTACGGTTTAACTTCACTGTGGTTTAACTGGTGTCTTTTTAAGTGACTGAGGGCTATGTAAGCATTTCCACACTGGTCACACCTGTATGGTCTCACTCCAGTGTGGATGCGCTGATGTGTTTTTAAGTGACAAATCCGGGTAAATGACTTTCCACACTCATCACAGCTGAATGGTTTGGCGCCAGTGTGGACGAGATGATGTGTTTTTAAGTTACTGTGGTAAGAAAAAGTCTTTCCACACTGGTTGCAGCTGTATGGTTTAACTCCAGTATGGATGAGGTGATGTGTTTTCAGGTGACTCCTTTGAGTAAAAGATCTGCCACACAGCGTACAGCTAAAGGGTCTTTCCCCACTGTGGATGAGCTTGTGTGATTTTAAGTGGCTCATCTGAGTAAAAGACTTCCCACACTGGTCACAGCTAACCCGTCCGTCCCCATCGTGGATGTGTTGGTGTCTCCTGGTGTTATACGTCTTCCCACAGGGGTCATCGCTGTGTGGTTTCTCTCTCTTTGGTGGCTTTGGGTGACTTTTGTCAATGTGCTGAGGTTCTGGCTCGCTTTTTACCGTTTGCTCCTGTAGGGACAAAGAACCAAAGCAGTGAGATGCTGTTATGGAACCAGAGGAACACTTTAAGACTTTAAATCCAATTAAATCTAAATCTGAAGTTAAAAGATCAACAGTGTGTGGATGTGACAGCATGAACTCAAGCACAATGAATTTATAATGGCTATTAAGTCTCCACGGCACTTTTAGCATGTTAGTACTGTAACATGTTGGCACAGCTGGGATTGAGGATCTTTACTTTTCATTTAAATTTTTGTTGAATATTCAGTACTGTGCAAAAGTCTCATTTTCCCCCTTATATTTTGCAAAAAAAAACCCAAAAAACAACAAAAAATGGACTATATTGCCAAAAGTATGCACTCACCCATTAAAAAAAATGAGAGGTCCCTCAAGACCTTTGCACAGTGCTGTACAATGTGCACAGATATAGCACGCTGGATTCTGGCAACCTAATGCCGCCTTTCCACTGGTACCTACTCAGCGCGACTCGGCACGGCTTGTAGGGTTTTCCATTAGGTCCTGGTACCAGGTAGTTTAATTAGTACCCACCGAAATGGTGATGTCAAAGAACAGCATGCCACTGATTGGCCACGAGTGTCATCATTAGCTGAGTCACGAGAGCGACTCAAAATCACCGAAACACCGTGGTCCAACAACAGTGCCGACGCTGCTGCGCTCGGAGGCAGACGAGAAATACGAAAGTGCATCAGGAGGTCTCCGAGCTAATGGCTGCGTTTGAGTCGCATACAAATTACGTAAAGTGACTTCTGCCCGTGTTGGTATATTGACTCCACCCACTTTGAGGTGGTACACGATTGTCGTGGCAACAAAACCAAACAGTGCCAAGTTGAGCAGGTACTTGTGCAAATGTGGCATAATTCAGGTAAAGAGAATCATCCTCAAAAAAACAACAAAACCCAAATAAAGCTGAATTAAAGTGGAAAAACTTAAAATGTTTTACTGATCCCAGAGGGAAATTCATGTCTGGCATAGCTCATCTGCTACAGATGTGTTTTTGGTTCCATAAAGATGTTCTCAAGTGGCTGATCAGAGGCCCCGTTTACACGAGAAGGTTTTCGAAATGCTCCATCTCCGTGTCAGCGGGCAAATATGCTACTTTTTGAAATTGGGGGCCCTGGTACACTGTGGTTGCGACTCCACACGGCAAACTTTATCAGTCCCTTTGGGAGGGTTCTGTCAGGGATGGGAACTACAACGTTTACAATGTCTTGCATTTCTATGGAGTTCATTTCCTGCCAAAAGGTTGCACGCAAGAAACGCACGGTGAACACAAAAAAAAAGCTGTTGTGCGCACACAAAACATATTTTACAAACTGTCCTCGAGCATAAAATGATCTCTCCTCGAATACAAAACAGCTTTTCCTCGCATATGAAACAGTTCTGCGGTAAGTTTGTGACATGACAGTCACTTCTCCTCCTCGACAGCAGGGGGTGCTATCGAGAGAACGCGCCGAGAGCAGCATTAACTTTTTTGTTCCCAATATTAACTGTTTTGACCTGCAACTGTTGCTGTATGCCATTAAATCTGATAACTGAGGTAAAAATGCTGAATTGTACATTATGTCACGTTTTCTTTCCCATAGTTCTGCTACTGAATTCATCCATTTTCTCAGTTATAACAAAATACGTTAAAGGATGAACAATCAAGGCAAGCCTTTGGAAGTGAGTTCATTTTGATTATCTAAAGTTAGTAACCAAGAATTTAAGTCCTTTAGGGAATAAAGACTTACTGAAAGGAAGTGTTACGCTAAGTCACATGCAACCAGTTTCTATAACGTCAGCATTTTAAACATTTACTCAGTTCCAGATATAACTGCACTGTAACGCTCAACATTTTTCTACCTTTTCATGCAGTAAATATTTAATAAATCAGCCGAGATACATTTCCCCAGCCTGAAGAGCTGATTGTACTCTTTGAGTAAATCAAAGTAAAATTTTAAC
Source organism: Bujurquina vittata (assembly GCA_015106715.1). Lineage (NCBI taxonomy): Eukaryota > Metazoa > Chordata > Actinopteri > Cichliformes > Cichlidae > Bujurquina > Bujurquina vittata. Next base: position 932 of record VUQK01018110.1, on the reverse strand, counting down.
TCCACATATATTGAAACATTCCTTTTGGAAAACAATAAAACGACATTTCCACTGATCGGTTCTTGAGTAAACGGGACCGGAGTTGTTCAGGACGGTTCTGATGGTTGTAGTGAGCATTTCTTCACCGCCTCTCCCGGCGCGTCCGGTCCGGCTCCAGTTCCAGAGCCAGCTTTTGCTCACTAGCTTCTCTCCTTGCATCCGTGTTTCTGATGAAACTGGTATGAAGTTCATGAAAAGATTATTTTAGGCTGTGAATATACAATCTGTTTATTCGCGACGCTGCATTACTGCTGATCCACGGTGTCAGAAAACTACGAGTGTTTCAAAGAACGTGTGTCACCTGCTTCAAGGCTCGTCAGAAAGCACATCCATGTGTGTGGCATCAAGTAATATTCAAATACAGGAAGTAAACGCAGTAAAACGTTAAGCATTAGGGAACGTTTTTTAACTGAACAGCACAAGATGTTCCAGACCTGCTTTATGTGGACCTCTAGTGGAGAAAACATGGCTGAGCTGAGCTGCTCCTTCATCAGACTCTCCTGCTGATCACCTGTGACACAAACACACCTTGATTTGTCATTTCAGCTTTCTTGAGCACAACAGATAGGACTGTCGCAGTTACAGCACAGTAGCAATGTAAAATATGGTCATGTTCTGCACTATCCTGTAGCCACCTGGTTACTACTTTATTTGTAGCCTTGCGGTCCAGGCCCGGCTGTGTAAGCTGAGTTAGCTGCACCATCACTTTATCTGCTCTTGCTAATTTGAACTGTTCCTATCCAGCAGCTCTTTGAGATGCTGCAGTTAGAGGGTCAGCGTGCTTATTTGCAGAGCTCGGTTCAGAGGACGGCCCGGATCGGGTCTCAGCCTCTGTGGTCAGAGCAGCGTCTTTGTGGCCTGAGGTGAGAAAAGAAAGACGAACAACGGGCAGC
>VUQK01018109.1:13459-26011 GCA_015106715.1 Bujurquina vittata | reverse complement strand
AAATATTTTATTTTATAAAAAAAAATAAAAAAAAAAAAAAAAAAGCTCCTTTGCTAGTGCCGGGCACCAACATTACAAAAAAGAAGCAACCGGATTGGCTCGCCTGTGAACATTTCAAGTGCCTATTGGTTCACAGATAGAACCTTATGACACTACGTTAAAGCTTGATTTTGTAGATAGAACCTTTTTGTTTTGTGAATAAAATGGCCAAAGTTGTATATAATTGAAAAAATCTCTTTTATATTGTTGGTAAGAGAATAAGAATATGACAGTTACTCAATTTCGTCAAAAATGTCAGAACCTTATAATTCTAAAGGGACGAGATGTTTGACACATGGTTCACAAATTATAACCAAAACTTCATGTATAACAATTTAAATACAGCCAGTCTTTTTTTTTCTTTTTTTTGGGCAAATACTGGAAATCACTTTTTGGCACGACACCGGAAACGGAAATGCTTTTGGATGGTGAGGGGAATTCGAAAGAAGACGTGTTTTGTGTCAAGGAACCTTGAGACAGTAAAAACGTTCTGATCGTCGCATTATGAGCGACAGATGAGGACTGGCTGAGCAGCAGAAAGTGTGTGTGAGCGCCTTAAAGCAGGTGACGTACATAAAGATGGCGGGTTAGCAGTAGCAGCAGCTTTTTGTTGCAGTTGTTGCAAGTGGTCTTGTGCGAAATTCTGTCCCCCCTGTGTCGGAGGATGGCTGTAATATTTGGTTCCCTCCATGTAACTGGCAAATAAAGAGCAAATGTTTTCATATTCAGAGGAGTTGTTGCCCTTGATGAGAGGAATAAACACTGTTAAGGATTTGCTGGTAAATTAACATTTTCCGAAGTTATGGAGGGGGAACAATATTTCGGATGGCCGAAATATTTGGTTCCCCTCATGTAACTTTGGCAAATAAAGAGCAAATGGTTTTGTCTTTATTTTTACTAGGAGCTGTAAGATTAACATGAAAATTACAACCTTGGCTTGATTTTGTGGAGTCGTTTTACCGAGAAATCCGCTGCAGCGCGCGCTCCCGATACAGGGGGAACAGATTTTCACGGGGGGACAGAATTTCGCAGGACGGGTCAAATTCTACATCACTCGTATAACAGATTTTTGGCATTAAGAAATTATCGAAATTTAAGTAGAAACGTGCAGGAACATTTTTCCTTTCAATATGTACTTTGTTTATATCTGAAATCACATTAAAAACTCAAACCGACTGCTATCAAATGTGCCCTATTTGTTATTCTTAACAATGTTTTTGAAAGCATTTTTTAAAAGTCTTTTGAACATTTAAATGGCAAATTACAGAAATTTAAACCGGGGGGCTTAATTACAAATAATCAACTTTGTGTGCAGCTGCACAACTATTTGGAAAAAAAGAATGATTATCCACAAATTGTGTTTTATATCCAGTCAAAAGTTTGGAAACATTTACCCACTGATATGAATGGGGGTGGGGTGCTGGTGATTATGGTTCTTTGATTCTTTTAAGGAGTAAAATCTAAAATATGATCCACTCTGCTTTTTCTTGTCAGCATGAGTTTCTCCACTCGTGATTCTTCCCCTCTGTCTCCTCACCATGTTCCCCTACCCTTCCCCACCTCACCCTCCCTGACCTGCTGTCCTGAACTCGACCTATCAGTCACACTCAGCCCCACCCCTAAAAATAGCCAGACACGACGCGGGCCTCGCAAACCGAAGCCGAGTGAACAATCACAGATGAAGCACAAGTCTCAAGGGCAGAAGGAAAGAAAGAGAAACAGACAGGTAATGACCTTACTCTGTGTGTGTGTGTGTGTGTGTGTGTGTGTGTGTGTGTTGACATTGTGTTTTTGGTGTTCTGCAGGTGTGTTCCAAAGAGATCGCTGTCTCAGTGATACCGGAGCCTCACATTGAAGTGAGCAGTGACACCCCATTTCAGCAGCAGCTAAGAGGTGAGAGAAGAAGTGTAGCATCTCACGGTGCCCAGGTTGTTGTTGTTTTTTTTTAATTGCTTAAACCAGTGACTGAATTAAAAGATGGATGAGCTTAATTACTCGTTAAAGCAGTCAATCACAGGACAGCAACTCATTGTATTTAGCCACGTAGGTCTCACGAAAATTGGACAGTAGAAGACTGTAAAAATACTAATTGATCATTTTAGGCTTGCTTTCTGCTGCTGACATTCAGAAGGTAGGGTCAGGATGAGGCAGTGAGTGTATATACACACACATTAGTCTCTCTGGTTACTCTGTTGTCCAGTACTGAGTTTTTAGTCCTGTTCGCAAAGAGATTTTTCTAGATTTTCAGAATATTAAAATTTATGTACTCTAGATATGAGATGCTCAAAAGAATTCGCGATTTCACATAGTGGAACAATATTCTGGAATCCACTAATATGGAGGGGGTGGGGTTTGTGAGCTGCACTGCAGCCAGACACAAAGACATTTTGGCTTCCCTTTTGGGGAGCGGTCAGATGTGTCCTATAGTCACTGAGTGAAACAAAGAAAAGAATACCCAACATGTGTGTTTGTTTTAAACGTTAACCATAAAGTCAGTGTTGCATTAATGAGAGCGCAGGTGGGAATCAGCACCATAAATAAATAAATAAATAAATAAATAAATAAATACCAGTTTCCTCTCCTCAGGGGGTGACACTTGAGGCCTTTTTCCAGATCTTGACGCATCCGAAAAACCAACAAGAAGTTAACAGACTTTGTCCTTGTCAAGTTAAGAACATTAACAACATTCAGCTCTACTAATTAAAAGATTTAAGTGTGCATATAAATTTGACCTTATGTGGATTAAAGACAATCCTAAATAAATTCAAACTTGTGCAGCCAATTCTCAGTCACTGAAGATGCATGCTGTGCAATCACTCCACTCTGGAAAGAAAACAGTTTAAAGAAATCATTAAAAGACCAAAATTACCACGACATTCGTGCCCATGAGGAGAGTATGTGAATGTCTGACCACAAGTGTACATGAAAACACGCCGTCTACATGTGCTTTTCCTGTTCCATTTCATTAGGCAGTCTGCCTTACTGATATAATAAAATCATTGCAAATGAGATTTAAAAAAAATGTATTTCTTGTCTCCACTGCTTGGTGAAGGCCTCGGACATTTGGTGGAACCTCCCGCTGTAACATCTCTGGAGAGGGCAGAACTAAATACCACTCTGGTTCTGAAGACTAAACTCGAGTCACTGCAGGTTTGCACAGTTTCATTCACTGATTAGCTGATTAACAACTGGTTAGCGTGTAGTTATTCTGGCTGTTGTCCTGCAGGGGTCTGAATTTGACTCCCAGAGGGCAATTCAGGAGACGCTACAGAAGTCAGAGAGGACCAAAAGTCTGATTAATGCCAGAGCTACTGAAGGTAACAGATTCACGGGTTCATGTCACCAAGACCTGTTTCTCCATTGTGAATGATGATGATGATGAATGTGAAGAACCGTATTTGTGAATCTTTGTGTGATTTTGACCAGGATATGTCCCTTCAATGCACATACTGTATTAAACCCTGTCTCAGACTGATGCTGAAAAACGACTTCATTGCATACTGTAATTCATTACTATCAGGTTGTCCTAAAAGCTCCCTGAAAAACCTTCAACCCCGAGCTGTTGTCACCAATATGCCCCTTAACAGCCTTTAAAGCTGAGCATATCGCCGTGACAGTTTATTATAAAAATCCAAATGGTTTCTGAAAGCTGAGAAATTGTGCTTCACAGGCAACGTGGATATTACGATAATTTCTCTCGCACAGTTGCAGGAAGCCCATGAACACAGACACGTTTGGTGACGATACAGTCAGTATTAAAGAGATAAAATCCTTCTTCTCACATACACGGTCTTGAATAATCAGGCCCTATCTTATCTTAAAGACCTCATAGTACCGTATCACAGCACCCTGTGGAACTCCACTCAGAAATAAAGATAGTTTCACAACTCTATGAACACATAACAGTTAAACAATTTAAGAAAAAAGAATAATGCTTGTCAGTCTAAAATAGTTACATTTGGGGTATTTTAAATCTATATCCACCTTGCATTTATTTTCTGTCTTTCCACTTCCTCGTGTGTGTGTGTGTGTGTGTGTGTGTGCATGCGTGTAGTAGTGAACGTCTCTCGCGCTCAGGTTCTCTTCACTTCGTTGGTCAGCGTCAATGTGGAGGAAGATCAGCTGATCAGCCAGATGCTCCGGGATAAGCTGCTTCTAGCTCCAACTTCCCAGTCTTGTGGGAGCAGGGACACTAAGGGACCCTCACCCATCCTTTTCATAACTTCTGACCTGCTCAGACAAAAGCACCTTCCACCAGAGGAGGCATCAGTCAGCTGCAAACTCTGCCCATCAGCTTGCCCTGCCACCTCAGTCTTTGACCTCTACAAAAGGCAGCAATGCTGGGAGGCAACACCCTGACTACAGACTGTATGTAAGCATGATGTAGCCACTGTGACATCACCCATCAGCCTCCTTGGTTTTGAAAGTGGGAGCGACAAGTTGGACAGATCTGATTGAGAAATAATGCATACACAGTGCACTCACTATCAACTTGTCTCACACACTGTTTTATAGTCCTTTTGACCTTACTGCAGACAATCATTTACAGTGTACTGAGATTGTATAATGCTTGTAGTGACTGAGACCAAAAACTGTGTTTACACAGGTCAGAGTAAAGGGCTCATTATACCCACCGTTATGTCTGTGAAAAGTGTGCCCTTTTTGTAATCTTGCATGGCTTCAGCAACAACTTAATTTCAGGCAAAATTGTTTTAGGGTAAAGGGTCAAACTAAGTACTTTTTTCCAAATGCTGTTATCTGTTAGGTTGACGTTTTCCAATAAGTTATTTATGTGACAGTTTTGAATAATGTCAGTTTCAAAACGACCGTATTCCATTTGATGTACATGTGAAATGAGGCACTAGTTCTCCAGGAAATTTGGTTTGGCATCATTTATGGTAAAAATGTATTTACATGTCACCTGTTTGTCATGATTTCATTAAATTAAATTTCTAAACCCCTGAATTTACTTGTGTTGGCACATGGCATTGACAAATCATATCCTTAAACGTAGTTGCAGCACTTTCAAAAAGATTTTTTTTGTGATCTGGGACCAGACAGGAAAACATGCAGCTGAATATGCCACTCCTGGTCCAATCAGTGAGGGGTCCAGAGAAAACTAGTCTGACATTGTTTTAGCACTTTTGCTCGTTATCACTACGTAATGAGAGCGTCCACATCCTGAAAAATGAGTAAATGCCTTTTGTAATCTTGAACGTGTCGTATCAGGTAAATTTATTGCTGCAGTTGTCAAGATACATAAATGTTTTGTTACGGTCACTAAAGAACAACTTCAGTTTTACTGTTTAATACATTTTCTGTATATATTTTTTATACATTTTTTTCTTCTGTACATTTTAAATGCACTTATTTTCTGTATATATTTTTTATTTAGGAAGTTTGACTTTATTTTTATGGCACTGATCAGGAATGGCCCTCTGATCTCATTGTACATCCTGTATAATGACAAAGGCATTCAATTCTATTCTATTCCTGATGTTTTCACTAAGATTAACTGTATGGTTAGACTCTCAGCAGCAATGCTGTGGGGACAGCTGAGTTCAGAACACTGAAGACAGAAAAGTTACATTTCCAGTTTATGATTTTTATTTAAAAAGAAAAAACAAAAACGCAGCAGCGGCCAGAAACAATACAAAAGAGAAAAAGTGTGATAAGTCAGAACGGTCTCTGCAGAGCGCCAACAAAGTCAATATCATTCACATTCACTCGAGACAAACCGAGCTGAGCTGGTTGAACCTCAGGACCTGGCCCTGGAGGCCATATTTCCGGCAGCTTCAGTAGAAAGTTGCACTGAAGTGTGCTGCTCTCCAAAGGCTGTGGCCTAAATTTCATAACAATCAGTGGTGCAGCCTAGCTACCATCTATTCCCAATAGTTATGATTGCTGAGTGTGTGCTAAATTATGATAAATGATGCCCTTATTCCAAGTATGGGGAATCAGCTTCAACAGCCCTGTTAGTACATGTAAACGAGGAGTCTGTTGACAAATACCATGGTATCACTAAAATGAAGGGACGGCTGAGTTTGTGTCTATCGATTTCTCCCATGCAAAACAAAGAACCTCAAAGTAGAACCCAGCCAGATGTTGGGCAAAAACACTAGTCATAAGTAACATTTTTTTGAGTGTTTACGGCACAATGAAGCACCACGCCAATGCACTTTGAACTGAAAGTCATGAAAATAATTTTAAATACTGTTAATGTTTGAACACGAAAAAAAAAAAAGTCTTAAAAATGTTGCTGCAGGGGAGCGTCAGACTATTGTTCAGACTCCCAGTCAAACCGTATATCTGTCCTCTACTAATGACAAAAACAGGGACGGCGGGAGAGAGACTTCTAACGCATCCTGTACTCCAACGTCTTTGACATCTCACACAGCTGGCCCCTGAAGTCAACATCTATGGTGAAGTCCAAGTCCCTCTGCAAATCAACACAGCGGGTTAGACGGTCGCACAGAGCGCACAAGATGCACAGGAAAGAATGGTTCAACTCCGATATGCTTACATTGTTCTTGACATTTGGCTTCATGCTGATGGTGCCAAAGATTTCCTCACCAGTCTTCACAGTCAGGTAATCATCCAGGTAGAAGACTGTCTGCTTCCAGTGGGTGTAAGGAGACTCTGGGCCTGGAGCACAGACACAAAGTATGCATGATGCTACAGATGTGATAGTGTGAAATAAAAATTCTGAAAAACTTGCTAATACAGTGTTAACATGTCCATTCAGTAGTCCTACATTATCCTCCTGAAACCCGAGCTCCTGTTTCTGATTCATTTTTAATTTCTCCTAGATTTGCGATTAGATGGACCTGATATGTATATAAACTTAACAGGAAGTTGTATTTTGTTACATGGTTGTCAAATACTTTTGCGAGAGAAAAGAAAAACGTCCTCAGATGTGGACACTGGGATTATTTTATAGCTTAACAACAAACACAACATGACAATGTATAAAACACTAATGAGCACAGTGAAGTATAAGGTGCAGCAAAGCCAAAATGTAATGTCCCCATATGTGGATGCAGGGTCTCAGGAGGTTATAGGTTGGCCAATAAATAAAACTATTCAAAGTGAAGTCCTGAATCCTTTCTATACAAACTATGATTAACAGCAGAAAAAGCAACAAGATCACCCCAGGGTAGGTCAACAGTGGAACAGAACCGACACCCAACACCCCCGAAAAAAAAAAGGATTCAACCCCTGACTGAACAAAATTGACTGAGTTTGTGTCTTGACCACTTAGGAATGAGGAGACTGGAAAACCATAACCATAGTGCTAAACATCAATACTGATTATTTCACAATAGTTAACTTGGCATCTTAGGGACAAAGGTGTGAGACTATATGCTAATTTGAATTTGCATGTGACCCACACTATAATTAGTGTGACAACACAGAGCTCAGATGGACTGCTGAGCTCTGATACTTGTACTAATGTGGCTATTTGGAATGTGGGCCGAGATAGTCGAACAATATACACAATTTCATCAAGTTTGACATGTGGCTGCTTGACAATTTGAGAAGACCCGTGTTTTTCAAGTTGTAATATAGGATGTGCAGCACATCTTTAGCTCAAATTTTACACATGTCTAGAAGTGGCCAAGATCATATTCATTCTCAAGATAATCCTAGTATCAAAACTCAGGCACCCTGCTCTTATCCAGTTATTACAGACTTATTTCAATACGACTCAAGTACAGATTGGGGCTATGGGTTGGAAAGCACACTGACTGGTAGAGAAGCCGATCCTCTTGTGGCATCGGGTGAATTCGATGTTGAAGTAAGTGACCAGAGCGTGGATGTAATCGTTCCTTTTCACCTGCAGGCAGAATGGGGAGGTGAAGGTCAGGTCTTCTGCCTTCACTGTGTAGATGTCCACCTCCTAAACAAAAAGAAAACACCAAGAAGGTTAGACCAGATGTTTCAGTCAGCTCCTGTCCAAATCCACAACAGTCTGTCCCAGCAGCATAAAGTGATTATGTACCCACCCTGACGAGACACGAGTTGCTGACCAGCTGCTTGGGGTCCACCACATCAACCAGGGGCTCCTTAATTGCCACCTCCTTGATGCAGGACATATCAAAACCATACACATTCTCCCACCCTGACAAAGGCACAAACACAGAGCAGTCACTTCACAACACCACATGCAGATTATAGGCAGCAAAATCCTAAGTAGAATTTAGGGTTCCGACTGGTTAGTTAACCCATCCGTGTGTATTAGGAGAGGGAAATGATAAGGTGCACTGATCCAACTTTTTACATTCCCAACGCAGTAGATACAAAATATCTGATACCAATGTTCAATCAAAAATTTAATTCCTAATTTTGCTTAGATTTATTTGATGCAGTTACTTCCAAGAATAAAACTTCACTGAACTGAAACAGCTTTAAAAAAACCCAATTATCAGCCCCAAAATAAATAAAAATGAACAACAAAATGATAGCAAATTATTTACCTGAACTAGTTTAGTGCCATCAGTCACATCAGTTTCCATTTTCCTCCCATTCTGAGCACACATTCACTCATCCTATCACTGTCACCACTCATTTCTTTAGATTTTGCTAGGGAATGGCTACAATAATTTATTAAAACATGTACATAAATGTTAATATAGTACAGTTTGTATAATAATATCGTCACTGATGGTGAGATCTTCCCACGATTACTGAAAGTATAAAATAAACGTAAAAAAAAAGTCAGGAAAACATTACAGCCCATTACATAATAGAAAACCCTTCAGCAGACATTACTTTCTGCAAGGTACTTGACCCTAGCTAATTACCCAAGACAGCTTTTTTTTTTTTTAAAGTAGGGTTAAGTGATGTTTATTTAAGTATATAGCCAATTAATAAAGAGATTGATCATATTTAAGATTGACGCATTAATCAGGACTTCTTTGAGCAGTCTAGTAGGAATGGGGTCTAATAGACACATTGACGTTTGAGGAAATATTGAAGTCAGAGTCTAAATAAATAACAGAACTAACAGATGTATACAAAGATGCACCTTTAAGATGGTTATGAATAATTTCGCTATTGGTTAAAATTTTATTTGTGACGAACACGGCACGATATGATCAGATGATTCGGCTAAGCCAATCAGGCATGAGAAAGAGGCTGTATATCTTTAGCCTATATTATCATAGCATTAGCAGCCTGAAATCCTCCATGTTTACTGTCCACTTCAGATAAACAGAGCCAAACGGTACTAACCCTCCAGGAATATGAAGATCATGCTGCACATCTTTAAAGTGTAAAGAACACATGCCCAATTTCATGGCTTAACTCCTAGTGGTTAACTTAATTAGGGCAAGAGCAGTGAATCACAGTGTGGATTCAGTCAGGATCACTGCTGGATTCTCAAAGGAGAGTCCGTTCCACATGTAGGAAACATGCTTAGAAGATGATTGTTCTCTTTGGACTTCATATGTGAGCAAACATTCTCAGTGATGAAGTCGAACAGACCCAGATCCTCTGACCATCACTGACTTGCACATTTATCCACACTGAACCTGATGTTCAAACCTGAGACAGACCAGATTTCTCTCACTGACAAAACTGCACATCAAGTAATTAAACTACTGGCAAAATACCACCATTTCTATAAACTTAATTGTGCATATTCTGTTCAGTTGTTTTAGGGAATCTTGAATAGTGATAAGATGTATTTATTATGCCTGGCAGTTTACAGAGATACTGGTGCAGCCCACCCCAGTTTCTCATGCACCCCCCTGGAAAACATACAGAAAACATTCACAGACTTATGTTCAGAATACTCACAGTGAATTTTGTAGTCCTTGTACTGTCTGTCTTCAATGGCAGTGACATAGAGGGTTGCCCTGTCTGGAAAAATGAGTCCATCTGGTTTCTGTCAGTGGATGAAGGACAAACACACACAAAAGGTTTTCAGCGAAAGGCCAACTCTCACCATAGCAATGATTAAATAAAGAGCAAAAATTTATCACCCAATCAGAACTCTCAGCTCATCAGCTGCAGATCTTTTAAACATTCCTAGAATCTGATCCAAGCATGCTGAGGGTGCTTTCAATTAATGTTTGGAACAAGCTGCTGCTGACTTGAGATCAATTAAATCTGCCAAAATTTGAGAACAGACTCAAAACCTCTGTTCACACGGGCCTCCACTTAATAAAAGAAAATAGACATATGAGGGGAGACCGGAACACAGTAGATTCAGTGTGCAGCCGTCTTGTTGAGCTGATAAATCTACACCGTTATGGGGTGGCTGTGGGTCAGGAGGTAGAACAGGTCATCTACTTATCGGAAGGTTGGCAGTTCAATCCCTGTCTATATTCCAAAGGATCAATATGGACCCTGAATTGCTCCCAATGCATTCACTGAAGGGTGAATGTTAGATAGAAAGCACTGAGAAAAATATGATTGTATGAATGAGACATGCATGCATCAAGTGCTCAGGTAGAGCAGACGACCAGTCCAATGTCCAGTGATCTCATCCATGTCCTCATCTTCTTAAAGACAAACTGAAAAAAAGTGCTCAATATAGCAACACTAAAGTAATGAACAGGACTTCCTGGTTGGAAACATGTAAAGTTCTGCAGATTAAAGTGCTTCAACATTGACTGTATTAATGAGGGAATGACATAGGTGCAGCACAAGGAGAAGAGTCAGAAAGAAACTCAATGTTTTTAAAGAAACCAGCAAGCGGGTTTGGTTCAGTCCATTACCCTGGTAAATGTACTGTAATCCTGGAGGAGCTATAGACGAAACAAAAAGCTGGGGCAGTTCCAATAATCATGCTTCATGAAGCACTGCAATGAAATTCACTCACCTGACCTATGTAACTGCACCTGTTTTCAGAGCTTTTTGGGCAGACAAGCATATTAACCTGAACAGTAAGAAGTGGAGGGAATGTACTAGTTGTAGCTGAATAGTGGCATAATACCGGTCTAACCGAGATACACTGCCACACTCATAACTCGTGAGCAAATTTAGAATCACCAGTTAAACTAACCCCACTAATTGCATGTCTTTGGACTGTGGGAGGAAGTACTCTGTGACAACCCACGCAAACACAAGGAGAAGATACAAACTCCACACAGAAAGGCCCCAGACAGACTGGATTCAAACCAGAAGGTCCTGTATTCGTGGCACACTGGTTAGCACTTCTACCTTATGAAATATGAGAATATTTAAAATCAAGTAATGGCCAAACTAAGATGAAACAAAATTAAACTGACCAGTGTTTTTGAGGTTCATTCATGGGGCACTGTAAGTGAGAATGTTGAGCCAGGAGGAAATGTATACTTACAAGCCATTTGTCCCTGGCATAAATAACTGTATTAAGCATGGACTCATAGAAGAGGCAGTAGCCCATCCACTCCGATATGATGATGTCTACTCCATCCACAGGTAGCTCCACCTCTTCCACCTTCCCCTTAATGATGGTAACAACTGGAGATATAAGAGATAAGAAATTTAATTCTAATATGTTCATGACTGATAAAGCCTACAGTAAACTAGGGTTCTATTTACTCACCATCATCAAGGTTGTTGGCTTTGACAATTTTCACAGCGTAGTCAGAGATACTGCTGCACTCGATCTATTAAGCCAAAAATACCAGAAGAACACCTGAATTTACCCATTTAACCATCTCAAGAGGCCATCTCTAGTGGTCAGCTAGTGTTATTACCAACAGTAGAATAATCCAATAAATTGATTTGATTTCTGAAATTTTTTTTTTATTTTTTTTATTTTTAAAAACACCTACCCCGATGACCTTCTTGGCTCCAGCTTTGGCAGCAAACATGCAGAGGATACCCGTCCCACTGCCCACATCCAGGACCACCTTGTCCTTAAACAGGTGCTTGTTGTGGAACATGGAATTGCGGTACGTGAGAGTGCGAACTTCATCCTTCAGCATCTCCTAAGGCAGCAATTAAAAGACCCAAGAATTCTTCAAGAATTGATACACAAAACAATTTTAATGGAATTACTAGTCTAAATATAGACATTTGAAACTAATAATAAAAAAAAAATACCTCATGGATTCCAAAGTGGGCATATGAGTCAAAGTAGTAGTCCTTTGACGTCATGTCCTCAGCTGCAGGCTTGACTGAGCTCTCTCCCTGCGAAACCTCACAAAAGACACAGATTGTCTCAAGTAAGCATTATCTTTCGTAAACTCACTGTCATCATGTCCAAGGTACAGGAATTTAAGACCATTCTTTGTCATTATAAAACCAATAAAAGTTCTGGGGCTAGGGATAGGCACAACTGGACAATCAAATGTTTAGGGCTGCAACTATTGATTATTTTAGTAATCGAGAATTGAAGTGGTTACCAAAGTGAGGGCCAAAGGTACTGCAGAGGGGCTGCAGCAATAGACATTCAATTTGGAAATTACAAGTATGAATAATTATTCATTATTCACACACTATATTTTTATTTCTCTCTCATATTTTATATAATTTATTGATTTAACGTTTAAACGGACTTTAACGTGTTCATTTCGA
>VUQK01018107.1:34625-57110 GCA_015106715.1 Bujurquina vittata | reverse complement strand
GTGGACCACCACAGCTTGCACCTACACTGTGGTCAAATTAAAGGTGGGATGGGGGCCCACTAAAAGCTAATCCTCTCATGGCTCCATGACAATAACAGACTTGTGGTTTTAAACCCTCACGGCTTAGAGTTAGCAACTGGCACTAAAAAAGAAACGCTCTCCAGCTTGGATGTCTAATTCATGGGAATTTGGAATGAAATTATGTTTTGAAATGAAAACAAATGAGAAATAGTTGTATCCAAGCTGCTGATTGAAGAGAGGGGTCGTGCGTAAATGTAGTGCAATTTTACAAAAAGATTTTTACTGATGTAGTGGTTTTGCATCTCATTAAGGTTTCCATCAAACTAACATCTGTGTTGCAACAACCCAATAAATTACCTTAAAAAGCTCATTTCACTGCTTCTGCATTCTGTTTTTTAGCTCTTCTGCATTGATAATCGCACACACATACGCCATAACCTTTAGTTTATTAAAGCAGGATTCAAGGGCTATGCTTCAAGTTTTACACATGTTTAAAAAAGTCTTTTGGAGGGTTGATGAGGATCTAGTTGTGAGGCAAAGAAAAGGTTTCAATATTTAAAAACCTCTGTGTTTGAATTGCTCTCATCTCTGAGGGTTCTGGCTCGTGGTCCTGTTTGTTTTTTCACCTCATTTCTGCCCCAGTTTGTGCTACATCGTGGTTGACTCTGGGTATTACTCAAGCGTGTTCAGGTCATGCATAGCTTGCTTCCTTTTAAGCTTTAAACTGGATTTTATTGGATATTATGACACAGGCATGTCTCTTTCCTTTTGCACTAAAAACTAAAAGGTTGATTTTTAATAAGATATTTTGTACATTCCATTTAAAAAGATCATCATTTTTAAACTTATATCCCTGGTTTCTGTTATTTTGCTTCAGTCTAGCTGAAGATCACAGAACTAAAACTTTTTAACTTTCATAACTACATAATTGGTTCATAATAACAAATTTAGAGCTGCACATAGACTGGATTTTCAACCCCAGTTCCAAAAAGTAAATGCTGGGTGAATGTAATGATTTGCAACTCTCAGAAATCCATATTTTAGTCACAATAAAGCACCCCGACTCTTCTACTATGAAGGCGTGCTGTGATGACACAGCGAACTGTGTTCACAATGATTTCTGGAAGAGTTCCTGAGAGCATGCCGTGATTTTTCATGACAGAATCATGCCTGGTTTTGAGGGCTCAATGATCGTGGCCATCCAGTACAGATTTTCAGAGATATTTCCAGATTCTCTGTATCTTTTAATGATGAAGCATCATTCTTGTTCCACAATTTGTAGACAGGTTGTTTTTTGTTGTTTTGTAGATTATTTCTTTTTTTTGCCCATCTTCTGAGAAACTCCCTAAGATGTCATGTTACTGATCTCTAGTAAGTTTCAAAATGCTCCTCCAAATGTTTCTCTTTAGTACCTACTTACTTTTCCAGATTTCTGCTTCATTGATTTCATGTCGTGTTGTTTTTTGATATTCTGTACACCATGCTTAGTCATGTCCTCTGACACAAAACTCTTTAAAATAATGATTATTATCATCATCAGTTTATCTGATCTCATGTGCTCTTTTGTCCTCAGGTGACCGAGGAGAAAGGGGTTTCAAGGGAGAGAAGGGTGACCAGGGAGAGCGAGGAGACAGACCAGGTGAGACATGATTTTAATTAATAGAACCGCAAGAAAATTATGGTTGTGTTCAGTCAGTGTACAAGGGGGTATCTTTCTTTCATATCATATCTTTAGCTAATTACGATATTATATGTGAAATTATTCTGCCTTTTTATACCAACTCCACTAATGTAAATGCAAACAGCTAATCCATACAGGCATTTGCTAGCCTGACTTCCATAGTTTCAAAATGCATAGAATATTTTAAGCGCAATTATACCAGTTTTACATTAATAGTGTGTATATATGTATATATATATATATATATATATATATATATATCCCTCTGCTCTTTTACTCTTTTACTTGAACAAGTATGCCAATAACAACAGTTGCCAAACTGGGAAGGTTTTATTTGGCCCCAAAATAATAACTTCCTTTATGTAATGCCAAGTCTCTTTTTTTTTGGGTCAGTAAATTTCATTACAGCTTCAAGCTTATAAGATGACCACACATGCATGCAGACAAACGACTACACAATCAGTAAAAAAGGAAAAGGGAACACAGCCTGCAAAGATTCAACAGTCAAATTAAGTGTTTTATAGACTTCATTGCAGACAGACTATTAGATGTAACCGTAATCTACCCGCTAATTAGTGCCATAACAAACTGCAGCTTAAATTCCAGTGAGACTTTTTTTTCCATCGTCTGATCCAGCTAAACGTCTTTTTGTTTTTTAAATTAAGCGCAGTG
Source organism: Bujurquina vittata (assembly GCA_015106715.1). Classification (NCBI taxonomy): domain Eukaryota; kingdom Metazoa; phylum Chordata; class Actinopteri; order Cichliformes; family Cichlidae; genus Bujurquina; species Bujurquina vittata. The sequence goes on along the minus strand of VUQK01018107.1, from coordinate 54,736 downwards.
CTTTCTGTGATTTATATTCCTGTTATTGCTTTGGTTAATTGTAATTTAACACTGCTCTCAGACACAGAACAGGGTCGGCATGAAGCTGTGAACCTCGACCAGGGGTTAAAAATACCCTCACCGTGTATCCTGAAGGATACCTGGATCCAGATTAGTTTAGCAGGACCAAAGTGTACTGAGCCCATTGCATCCCATATTTAACCTTTGGGGTATTTGAAGTTTGATTTGGCACCTTTGCCGCCTCTGCCAGCATGCGGTGCTGTTTTTGTGGTGACAGGTGCTGGAAGAACATTTAACATTAGTTAAACGTTATAGCCCCAGATCCACATCGTCAATATCATCACATCACCTGGCTCGCTCGCATATAACCATTCAACACACAGTGGGAAAACAGCAAAACTTTTTCAGGGAAAAAGGGTGAAAATGTTCTCATATTTTGGAGCTCTTAGAGCTGGAACTCTTCTCTTAACTCTAATGCAGTGATTGCAATCAAACTATGTTCGTTCATGAAGAGATCCCAAAGAGTAAAATAAAAAAAAATTCAAAAAGTATAAAGGCTTAAACAAGTTTGAGTTTACAAAAATGTTTAGCAAGGTTCAGAATTATTTATTTTTGTAAGACTGTACATTGAATGCTTAAATATATTTTTGTCAAATCTTGTGTGTCTTTCACAGTCACAGGAATGAAACTATTACCTCACATGTGTCGGTGCATATGAGTCAAAACCAATAATAAATTATGAGCTGATAACTTTATGGGTTTCATTCATCTCTGGTCGGTGAAAAGTGGTTTCAAAGATCTGCTTTAGGTTTTAATGTATTCTCACAGTGTACATCAAAGGATTTGAACATAAGTACGGGTCCTGTGGCGGTAACCCCAAACCTGGCAAAAAACCACGAGTCAGGTAGAAAGAAAAAGTCATTACAGATCCCCCCCACCCACCCAACCCTCATTCATATTATTCTTTCTTTGTTGGATCATCATGGCTGTTCTGCATGTGCAGAGTTGATGGGGTGTGTTCAGGTCAAATCGTCCTGATCCCTCAACCACATGAATGCTGTTTCTCCCCATTTCAGAGATCAGTTCTTTCCTCACGTCATTTACAAGACACGGACATTTACATTTTCGGAGAAGAAAAGGCAGGCTGAGTCCACATGCTGTTGGCTGTTAGAAATTCAAAATTATACTATCATTTGTATTTCCGTCACAAATCTTGGGCGTGTGACGTGGATTGTTTTACACTTCAAAGCAAACATTTCATACCTGCATAATTACTTTCCAGAACAAGCAAAAGTTTGGGACGAATTAGTGGGAAAAATGAGTGTTCGTCCACATGTGTTGGGTGTTGCTACAAAGTAAACCTGCTGTACAGGATATTGTGTCATTGAAAGAATCAAGTGCTTTGGTTTCACAAAACATGAATGATTATTTCTGCATAAAAGGGAACAAATGGAGCCCAGATTGTAGATATTTCCAGCTAAATCTTATCTGTAATCTGTGACGGATAAGACTTATTTTCAACTGTATCTGGACAAAACTGAAGGAAACAAAACGGAAGGAAAAGAACAAAAGTTAGAAAAATAATAAGCACATCAATTTGGACTTGCACTGATGTTGTTTGTATATTATTTGTAAATGCAATGGCAGCTTATCCAAAGCTAAATGTTGGCTGCACAGTTTACTCTTTATGCAAACACACACACACACACACACACAGACACACACACACACACACACACACACACACACACACACACACACACTCACAGTCTTGTCTGTTATTTTGCTCATTTGGCTTTAATATCTTTCTTTCTTGGTTGATTGGCTACATTTAATTAGCATTAATTACATAAAGACATTACATAAAGACCTCCATGATGAATTGGTTTAATTATTGGGTTAATTAGGCCAAATGTAAAGATGCCAAACTTTACCCAAAAAAATGCCAGTGGGTTCTTGCAAAGTCACAAACGTCTGGATTTAATTTCCTCTCCATCAAAAGGCCATAAAAAACATAATTTTCTTTAAAATCTTGAATGCAATGCTCACACCATGGCTCAAATTTATTGGATTTTTTTTTATCTATACATTATACATTTCTGTGATCAGCTGATAATTGGTAGTTGTTCTTTATGTCCACTTTTGGAGGGTGAAAATCTCCAAATTTGGAGGTTGTACAGTAACGGTTGGTGGTGAAGTAAATCATTTCTAAATATTTACATACGTCATTTTGGGTTTTTTTTTTATTTTAACATTTTTTATTTAATTATTTTAAAATATATATTCAATACACTGCTGCATTAGGTTTATGCAAAAAAAAAACCTAACTTGGTTAGTGTGAGGCTGGCTTTGGTTTTCTGTGAAAAGTGTTTTGTAAATAAACTTCATACACGTACTTAAAACTGATAGAAGACAAGATGTGCCTACACAGCTGCTGCACAGCAAATGTGCTGTAGGCCTTTTTTTCCTGAAACCTATCAAAAAATTGCAACTTTAATAAGCTAATGAGTGGTTCTCTTGCCTCCTCTGTATTGTGGGTAGTGAGCTCAACAATGGCACAACTTGCAGCAACAAAAGAAACTTTTACAATAATGTGTTATCTGTGAATCCAAATTTGTCTGTAACCAGTTATCACAAACTGAAACGTCTCACTTGATTTGATTTTCAGGGCAGAGGCAGTGAAAATGTCAAACAGTGGCAGAGACCTAAGTCCAAACCATTTGCCTATTATAACTCCTCTGGGACGTTTTCCCAGGAGCAGGTAACACATAAGAAAATGTTTCTTTCATGTTGAGGTCTTTGCCAACATAGCATAGCATTACATAGCAGACGTGCAGTCTGGCAGTTTGACAGGACTCGAGCATTAAGTGTACTTGATTTATTGTTTGAAAGGCGGTTTTTACCATGCACATCAGCAGCTACATTCATCTAAACACAAATGATTTCTGACACAAATGAGAACCCCGTTTTCAGCCTGGGACCTGAGATCATGAAAAACCATTTCGTTCTTTTAATGTGAAAATCCTGATGAATGAAGTTTTCTTTCTCTACAGTGTCTGCTTCCAAGATCAGAAATGACAGAATCGTTTATCAGAATAATTATTTATCTCCTTTTGTTCTTTTACTTATTTATCTGTGTAGATTCTCAGTCATCCAGGTCATCGTAGTCTCTGGAGCTTGAAAAAAGGCAACTGGACTTCTTCTTTGTATTTGCTAAATCCAAGTATAGAGTGTACAAAAAGTCAAATCCGTCACAGTGTCGTTTAATTATTTGTCGTTTCTTTTACATAGTGTCAAGCAAACACAGAAACGCTCATTTTAAAGTTTTATTCTGCACTTAAATCAGAATAAGCTGCAGTGTGAACCATTTACAGTCTATTACATATATTAATGAATTTTACAGGAGCTGTATTTTTGTAGAACCGAGCCAGAATTGCTCTTTCACCCTGTTTTCAAAAAGATGTTTGATATATAAGATATCAGACTATAATTTTAAAACATTATTCAAGAATTAAAATGACCTAAAATCATCAAAACCAACCAAAAAAAGCATATATCCGACAAGAAAAGAAGAAACGACAAGAGCAAAGACTGCTAAAGATGGTGAAATGTGACTTTTGAAAGAACGTGTAATAAACAGATCTAATCCAGTTTACAGTGCACTCCTAGTGCCAGTCCCAAACCCAGATAAATGGGGGAGGGTTGCACTTCCAGTATAAAATCCTTACCGAATCAAACACGCGGATCATAAGTCATGTGATTAACATATCAGAACAGTCAGGGCCCGGATTAACAATGACTGCCTCTGGTGCTGCTGGCCAACAGACTACCAGTGAAAACTGCTGAAAGACAGAAGAAGAGGAGAGGAAGTCATGTTCAGTGGGGAATATAACAAGTTGGATGTCAGTTAGAAGAGAGAGGAATTCTGGAGTCATTCTTATTAAGTGACACTGTGTCCCTAGGGAGGAGGAAATGGTGATTGGAGCAGATGTCAGTGGGCATGCAGGTGAAGGGAACAGAGGTAATGAGGAGGCGTTGGTGTTGTAAGTGCTGGTAGAGGTATCGAGCTGGAAAAGATGTGCAGCAGGTTAGGGTGATTTAGGATAGAGATGCATATGCACTATGAGTAAAGAGAGTGTCTGAGGAGGTGAAAGGAGTACTTTGAGGTGCTCATGACAGAGGAAATTGCAAAAGAGAGATGGAGGAGGACAGGTGGAGGACAGTTAATCAGGAAGTGTAGAGAATTAGTAAAGAGGAAGTGAGGGCACATATGAAGAAGATGAAGAGTGGAAAGGCACTTGATCCAGATACCTGTGGAGGTACAGTATGGACATGACTAGGAGAGTGGGCAGCGGACTTTTTAACTAGATTGTTTAATACAATCTTGGCGAGTGGAGCAATGGAGTGTGAACAATGGTGACGTGCAGAGTTGTTGTAACTACAGAGGGATAAAACTGATGAGGTCTTTAAGATTAAAAGAGGAAGGAAAGTAAGACAGAATGCATGTGTATAAATGAGAGGGAGGCAGGTGTAATTGTGAAGGTGGGTGAGTTTAAATATCTGGGTTCAACCATTCAAAGCAATGGACGGCGCACAAGAGAGGTGAAGAAGAGTGAGGGCAGGGCGGAGCCGGTGGAGATGCGTGTCGGGTGATTTGTGACAGGTGTGAAAGGTAAAGATTTACAAAAAGCAAAGAAGCAAAGTTGGAGAAACGAGGTTGGGATAGTTTGGACACGTGCTGAGGAATGATAGCGGATATATTTAACAAAGAATGCTGAATGTGGAGCTGCCGGGCAGGAGGAAAAGAGAAAGATCACAGAGAAGACACATGGATCGAGGTTAGTGTGACAGAGGACAGAGGATGGAGGCAGATGATACGCTGTGGAAACCCCTACAGGGAGAAGCTGAAAGAAGATGTTATGAACAGATGGATCTAGTTAGCTGCTGTCCTGAAGCCATGTATTCCAGTCCAGTACAGACTTGCTGCCTGCCAGAAGAACATTAGTAATACTCCATCACTCCATGTTCTGGCCTTCATGTTGTGGTCGCAGCAGCTTCTCTGGCCTGTGAGGCTTCAACCACCTGGAAGGCCCCCAGTAGTGAAAGCTCACTTGACTCGTTTGTGTTTAACAAAAACAGTCATTATATCTCTCGGAGCTCATGTTAATTCCTCCACTTTTACAGAAGCAGTACATGATTTATGTCCAAATTAGATCACCTCTGTTTTATGATGAATCACTTTGTTGGCTGTCCAAGGTGTGCATGAGCTAGATACAGGATACATTAAAAACCACGGTATTGAACTTTTACTTAATTGCTCATTTTGATTGCTGACTTTTCTCACTGTGAGCATGTGTGTCATCGCACTGTAACATTCTGAAGAACTCATTAGTTACTTAAACTTTAGGGAAAAGTATTTCAGAGGACTGTTTTCCAGCAATACCTACATTTTTTCACATATTCTGATCCAAAATACAATTAGCAGTTATGACATGTTGACATTTTATTACATTTAAACAAGCCCACTTTTGACATTAAATTTCACCAAACAACGTATCGCCCTTAGTTACTGTCAAGCTTTCCGTTCTCGTATTGCTCAAAATCCAAATGTTTTAACAGTGCGTCTTCAGCGTCAGACACATTTTTGCTTCTCGTTTCTCGTCTGCAACCATTAACTTTATCATTTTAATAACTACGTCTGGCATATTTTTGTGTATTAGCCACAGCCAACTGGCTAATTGAGCTAACCCTCAAGAAGCTAGCATAACGTCTGGCTGATTCATTTTAAAGCAAGCGTAAAAGAAAATTGTTTATACCAAAGCTCACAAGCACCAGATGTTACATGTCATCGTATAGCCGATTGTTTGCATGCTGCAACTTTTACAAGTGAAACAAGGATTTTGGCAGATGTTTTCAGCCAATGTAATGCAGGGAGGACATGGTCAGGGCTATTGAACGCCTGTTTCCAAATCCAATAAATAGTTGGACCGAGCTATTATTACACTAGAAGTAGAGTCTGGGATCAGATTCAGTGTTTAATTTTTAACTGGGCCTTCAAAATAACCTAAAGCACACTAAAATACTATGTATTTGTTGTTGTACCTACATTTACACCATTTTAAAGGTGGTGTTAAAACAAAGTCATGTAGTTTAAACATTAAACTTTCCAAACTTTTGAGTATTTAAGCACTGACGCCAGTGCATGTTTATATGTATGATTGGAGCAAAAGTGAGTAAAGTTTAAAGTACAAAACTACCAAAATAGTCTTCTGTCCAACTCTTGCAGTGTTCAGAGGCTGCAGCGTTATTAACTGAATGTTATTCGTGCATTGCCCTGAGTTCTGCCAAATTTTCTGTAACATAGAACACATACATAATGTAATTCAGTTCAGTTCAGCTGTCCAGCTTTTCATAGACTGAAACATAAATCCCTATGAAGTTTGGTTGTATGGCTCTGATTAGTCTCATGTGCTGCCTCCAGAGCGTTTCCTCTTCTTTATCTTCTCTCCCCAGTCGCTCATTTTCTCCGTGGGGATTCTCGAGCTCTTTATAAGAAAGAAACCAATAAAGAGCTGAAACAGATGGACCATGAGAAAGGGGTGTAAGAGGGTGATTTTTCATATCTCAGGTTTATTAAAACATGCACACAAAAATGAAAATGATGCAGCATTTAAGAGTGTAATTACCTAACGTGCATAAATTCTGCGTTGGGCCTGCAGCAGACTGCCAACCTGTCTAGGTGAAAGTGCCCTTACTGTTAATCGTTTCATCCTGCTAACATTTCTATGTGGATTAGCAGTCAGAAGAAGCTGCACGATGTTGTCATTTCTTTTGCCATCATTATAACTGTGTACACAGAAGCACGTAAGATAAGAGATGAGATAATATAAAACTTCAATGATCCCACAGCGGGGAAATTTGCGCATTACCGCAGCTCAGTACAGAGAAGCATGAAAGGATGAATAAAACAACCCAGTAAGGTAAACAGCATACACTGTATGCATTATATGGGTGAGACTGTAATAAATAAAATGTATATGTACTGTATGGATAAAGTGATGGCAGTGGAGGTAAAGTGTCCAAATGATTCATGACATTATGTGTTGTATAGTGTTGTACTGCTGTTGGCATGAATGAGCTGCGAAAGCGCTCCTTCCTGCAGCGAGGATGTTTCACCCACGGTCTCATGCAGAGGATGATGGGGGCTGTCCAGGATGGATGTCAGCTTTGCTAACATTAATTAATTAACATTTAGTTGTTCAAAGAAAATGACACATTCCACAAATTTCACTGGCTGTTCTTGGTACGAGGAGGAAAAAAACTCTTTCTGAATGCTAAGGTTTTGATTTAAAGGCTCTAAGAGTATCCAAACTAGGTATAAAACCTAATAATAGGTCAAATGTGCTGTCTAGAGAAATACTGAATAATCACAAGGAGTTTTAATCAGTGTGATACTTTTTTGTCTTCATGGCACTTGCAAAAACTGATCCTGTGTGTTTGATCAGTTGAACACACCGACATCTGTTTCAAGTCTTGTTCAAAATTGAAGATGTGGTGCTCTAGTTGTAATGTTTTGGTTTTCTTCTTTTTTAAAGTTGCTTGAAAAAAAAAAAGGCCAACAGCAGGAGGTTGAAATAATATTTAATTTCTGGTTTTAATTTGCTGGTGCTCAGGAGAGAATATGATACAAATAAGTGCAGCAGATATGACAGTATAATAATACAGTAGATATTAAATTATGATGGGCTAGTGAATGCAAAGTACTTGACTGTAATGAGGGTTAAATGGTACACAGTTAAAATTTATGATGGTCCGATGAGACTAATATCCTGTCTAGATAATGTGTCTGGCTTTGCTCTGCGGCACTTTGTTTTAATGGTGATGAGCAGTCCAGGACACTGTGGCTGTGAGTGTGTGTTTACCTCTCCTTCTCATTTCCTCTCTGCCCTCTGAAAGATGATAAATCAAAACAATTATATGAGAACAGCTGCCGCATACTTTCAGCAATACCCAATAAACTGCAGAGCCATGAGGCTTCTGCTAAGACAAACACTCATTTACACACGCATGCTTTCCTCTGTAAGTCCTTACATGCAGGTTCATGGCCATGGCACTCCTGAGCCTTCCAAACCTCATCTGAGCCTTTAGACTTCTAATAATACTACAGGATCCAAAAGATGACCGAATAATTTTGAGATAAATTTGACCTTTTTTTTTCCTCAGTTCTAAAACATGCAAAAACAACATATGTTTTATCACTATGGGTCCGTCAGACCGGAACGACAATAACAATCGAGGGAAGTGAGGTGGTTGTTGTATCCACCTGTGTGAGGAATTTATACACTGCATATAAAAGATGGACATACGGTAGTGATGGTGACGTCACCCATTGGTGGGGAACTGCATTTTAAAGCCTTATCATTCTTTTGGTCAGTTCTGTGTTGGTTTTCGGAGCCAGAAATTACCACGTGTGGACCAGAGGGGTGCTGCATCCATAAACTCTGAGTGTAAGCACAGATGCACATAACTGCTAGTTAGTGTTCAGGAACGATTAATAAAATGCATCAAAACGAGGCAGCAACTGGCTACATCTCCCAGTGCTGGCTTACACCTAAGTCAAACTGCCCACCCTAACTTTAAGCCTCCCCTTCATCCAAAGAGGAACTGCTTTGTGTACCATGTTACAAAAATGTTTTGACTACACTGCAAAGGCATTTTAACATTGTACTCTTTGGGCATTGCCTTGCTTTTGGAGTCTCACCTCAAATAGCCTGAGGTCACCGCTTGATTTTACTTGATGGAGATGTTTGAGAGAGAAACCCTCTGCTGCTGTTCATCTTACTTCTGACAGGTTCAAAAATAGCACTTGTTCCAACCTTGTTCAAACTTTGTCTTAAAATAGACCCAGGATCAACATGAGCATGTCCATTTTAATATATTTAATAATATTTAATGATTGTTTTGAACAGCGAATCATGTTAAGCTACTAATAGTCAAATAAATAAATATATAGCTAAAATTTCTTTTCCCATTATGTATCCTTTATTTCTTCATATATTCATTCATCTCCTCCTCTCACCTTTAACCTCTTCATTCTCTCATGTCCACTTGCAGTTTCTGTCCCCCTTTTTTATTTTTTCACTCACCTTTCCTCAGTGTTTTATAAGCAGCTGGTTGTCTTTAGCCCTCCGATAAGTTGACTGGATAAACACTTACAGATGCACACTGTGAAGTTCCAAAGGAGGAAGTTATGAATTTCAAAATCCTTCTAAGGATTCGCTTCACATCCATGAGATTATTGCCCTATTAAAGGTTTTACAATCACAGGGAAAAAAAAATGTATATGCAAACAGAAATGTGAGCCTAAATTTTTAAAAGAGGGTTCGCAGGAGAACATAAAAAGTTCTCAGAGATTTTTTTTTATTTATTGTTTTTGTTGCCTTTTTCTGTGGTTTATGGAAAGATTTCTTCTTCAGCATGTCAAGACAATCTGATTCATCTCAGTTTGTTTTCATATTGGTTTGATTCACAGTGCTTCATTAAACTTATAAACACTCACAATGAAAATAATCTGCTCAGCATGAGTCGAAAGCCATGCCAGCGACTCTAGATAAAAGAGAGTGAGGATCTTTTTGGCATAAATAATCATATCTGATTGCTTAAAAACAGTCTGCAAATACATTAAATGGTTGGTACTAAGTGTATAAATGCCCCTGGCGACGTATCTGCATACAAAGATTGGTATTATCATTGTGTGTGTGTGTGTGTGTGTGGTTTTCAGTGGAGGAGACCTTGGTGCGATTGGTGAATGGGTCGGGTCCTCACGAAGGGCGTGTGGAGGTTTTCCATGAACGCCGCTGGGGAACCGTGTGTGATGACGTCTGGGATAAAAAGGATGGAGATGTAGTCTGCAGGATGCTGGGATATCAAGGAGCAACCGAGGTCCATAAGACGGGACGCTTTGGACACGGTATGTAATGCTGCTATTTCATTAAAGCTGTTGCTAACCCTGCTGTCATTCAGGTCATTTAATGCTTGTGTGTGTCTGTAATAGGTCCACCGGTCTACAATATCAGTGTTACGTTTTGCCTCACCTTGGTATGAAAAATACACGTAGTTATGAACAAGCCCAAGTCCATCGTTCTGGTCCATGCAGTTTTTGGAAGGTGGGAATTTTGAGACTACAACACATTGAAGGCCCCATTTGGCAGAAATGTGGTTAACAAATGAGGAAACATTACTTTCCTACGTGGGCGAAACCACCTTCGCAAATGTCTCCGGACTCTTTGATGGCACACCATCAGAGAGTGAGGCGAAGGTGGCTACGGCTAACGTGGTGCCAAGTAAGCTGGGGAGCTATTGAAAACCAAACGCCCATTCTTAGAGAAACTTGGCCCGGTTCAAAAGAGTGCTCGAGCTGAACCAGAGGGATCAAAATTGTTGGGCTGAGTTTAAGTCTCCAGTAAGAAGACGAGGTATATATTAGTGGAGTCTCTGCTAGGTTCAGCTGCTGCAATGGGCTGTGTGAAGGGCCTTCACCCTACAATACAATCAAAAGAGGAACTGAGAGAGATACATATGCAGGTGTTCCTTGAATTTTGGTTTTGCCTTTTGGCATGTCTTATGCACAAAAAATGTGAAAACCGGTGCTTTTACGTTAGCCACAGGCTTTGATAAAAATATTGCCTTCAGATTTCTCCTTTGCCCTTTTTCTAAGAAAGCCTGTTTTGTTAAAATAAGTCAAGCATCCTATAGTAGACTGTAGTAGTCTATTACCCACTGGACTGTAATATCGGCGCATCACATTGCTTCTTTTCTTGCTTTTTAATCAAAGTTACATTGTTGTCGTGTGGGAAAGTAGCGCTCACGTCTCAGGAAATACCAGATTGTGAGTTAACAACTCCAGGTTTGCCACCTTCAGTGTGTAAGTGTGAGTGTGTGCTGGAAGCACCTTGTAAAGCATTTTGTGTCAAAGCACTAATATATTAATGGACCAAAACCTTATGGCATTATGCTTGTTGGTTCCTCGCATATTACTGCCAAAACAGCTCGGACCCACCAAGGCAGGGACTCAGCAACTGTGGGATCTGGCACCAAATCAGGCTGTTCCCATTTGCACCAGTCAACTATAACTAGAAACCAAATTGGATAAGCTATTCTTTTGCTGAATCCGGTGTAATATCCTTTCCTGAGTTTTTTTAGGTCATTCCTTATAGGTCAACAATCATAGGGTGCAATAAGGAACATTTCAATCATTGTTTTTATCTACAGCACATATCCATGGTGAAATTTATTGATGGAAAATGCTCAGATTTTTACTAACTCTGCTGCTTTTTGCTTTTGAGTGGCATTACTCGAACAGCACCCTAAAATACTGTAGGGATTAATATTAAACTTTTATGGTAAAAGCCGTGTTAGCCAGATGTCGTCAAGAAAGACTCCCGGAGGTCATATCCATCTGTTTCTTTCTCCATTTTATTTCATTCAGCAGTCGGCCTTACATCATTCAGCGCCTCTGTCCAGAGTTGTTACCAATAAGTCTGGAAAATTGAGGGAAATCATGCTTTTGTTCCAGGGGACAACCTCAAGAAAACAGCACAGACTAGCATCATGGTTGGATTCAATTTAAAACTATCTGGACTTCACATACATTTTCAGATGAGTCACTCACCTTTTTTATTTCTTTTTAACCTTTCTCTTGCTCATAGCATCTGTGAAGAGCTTTCAAGCTTTTAAAGCGCGGGACCAGATTTGAAAAGACACAACACAACAAAGCGTCTTAATGAGAAAGCCATTCTTTTGCCTCCTGACTCCCAAAATGACATACAGTATGAGAGTATTTGCAGAAATGACAGGTGAGTTTTTCCAGATCTACAGCAAATCAGGCACAACTGTAAAAAAATGCCTCCAATTAGCAATCCTAAGAGAAGTTAGGTTATCTCCCATGCCTCAGCCCTGCTCAAATAAATAAGCCAATAGTTTTCCATGACAATTTTCCAGCACTGATTTTAAACAGATTTGAGCTGGAGACAGTCTGTGCAATCTCTGAATATCCTGCTTAAATTCTGTACACTCATTTAAACTCTCAACTTTCTGTTTTAGCTTTTTGCCCAAACTAAGAATAACCTGTGTGTGTTTTCCAAATTTTTATTTGAACTTTGAACTTTTTAAACCCCGAATATTTAACAAAAACAAAACATAAAACATTATATTCAAACTCAAAAACAATCTATGAACATTTCTCAACTCCCATCATTCTGTTAAACGTCAGCTCATTCAGCAGCGTGAATTTGTGTGAACACCAGGCCAAAGTGTGTCCAAAGTGTTGCACAGTAGTGCTGTAGTGCGGATTTCTACGTCATCTAAAATTAAGACACCAGCACACACTCTGCGTGCACTTCATCATACAGCTGCATTAGGTCTTGTGAAAACAATTGGCAGAGAGAACCTATCAGGTTACTTTCCAGGTTCTTGGGACAGGTGAGGGGTGCGGTTGTAAATAAGTACTTTGGAGCTAGATATAAGCCAGAACTATTGTCAGGTGCACAAATGGGAAAATTAACCTAGCCTGTTTTTGATTATTTCCGAGGAAAGCCATGCACGTAAAGAGAGAACTTCCAAGAGCCACACAGAAGTGCGCTGCCCTGGATTCAAACCTAGGAGCCTCTTACTGTGATGCAACAGTGCTACATCAAGTCAAGCAGAAACTGAATATGATTAATTAACAAATTTGTAATTACAGTATGGTGATTAAACTGAACGCATTGAAGGGGGTGAAATATGCTGATTATAGCTTCATATTTTTATTCTTGAACTCATAATAATCCTTATTTCTCTTATACCGGTCCTTGGTGAAGTGCCTCAGTTCATCCATGGTCTGAAACAAGATATTTTAGCTCTTCTCCTTTTAAGTCACCTTTTTTCTCAAAAGGTTTCCCCTCGCAGACACAAGTCCCAAACAGCAGCCAGAGCTGTGTACCAGAAATGGTTATATTACATTATCAGTGGCTCCACAGGGTAGTGATACACTCATCTAGTAATCAAAAGATCCCCGGTTTGATTCCTTTGAGGCTGACGCAGGAAGGGCATCTGACATTAAGTAAGGTCAAAAGTAAAGAAAGGTGAAAGTAGCTTTGCTTGTATTGATGTCATAAAGCATTAAGAGATAGGAAAAAAAATGTGAAAATTAGAATTTAGAGCACTCTGAAGCTTGAGTTTCTGGCTCAGAGGTGATTTGTACATAAACCGACTTTATTATTTGAAAGTGTGGCCATGTTTAAAATGAGAAGTTACCACTGTAATAGTATATATATATGACAGAAAATTAGAAAAAATCACAACAATCCCCTCTAAACTCTTAAATAAAATGTAAGCAACTGAAAAAATTGACTGGCTTGTTGATCAAAAAGTTCAAACTTATTCTGTCTAACATCATAATCACTGAGGAAAGGCATATATCAGCCCTTTGGAAAAACTGCATTCCAGGGATATAAAATTGGGCCTGACTCATTCGTTTCTTGTTCTTTTTCCTTATTCCACAGAAAAGTCCTGATTTTTGCTTTTCTCCAAATCTTTCTCTTGGGTGTTCCCCTGAACTCTCACGCAGTGGTTTTGTGATTCAACTCTTGTTTGTGTGAAGTGTCATAAATTTGGCGTGAACGGATAAAACATCGGCCCCGCAAACAGTGCCGCAAATGGATGTTGAGCTCCAGAGTAAACGGTTTAAAGGCTCATGTCCGTTAAAGTAAACCCTCAGAAGGCTCAGCAGCAGAACAGCTGGAGTATCATGTACAACAACAACAGAGCAACTACCGCTGCAGCCTCATGTGCTCTTTCCCCTTTGCATACCTTATTTCTAGCCGGTGCGCGCCTGCATGGAGACACATGTGGTCGCGTGATGTTTCCTGCTGCTTTCAAGATGTCAAAGCTGCGGCCAGTTTCTTTGTAATGTCACACAGAGAATTGAAGCGAGAATGTAGAAGATGCAGCTTGAATCAGAAATCTTTTTGCTGTTATTATTCAGTTATTAGCCCTTAAATACAACATTTTGATCCTATTTTTAAAAAGAAATATGCAGCATTAACAAAATATAAACTCATCTAACTTGATTTATTCAACAAAATATATTTTTATTGGATTTCAGTGGAGACTTTAGGTGTCCTGCATGGATGTGTGCAATTAGTTACAAACTGTGTGCAGGAACAGTGGGGGGGTTGAAAAACAGACATAATTTACAATAAATAGGTTTACAGTAATATTATTTTAAATTTGCTTAAATATGGCAAATAGTGAGTTGATATAATTATTCATATTTTTTTAATGTAGCCACCCACCATCAGTCATGCAGTCTCTCTGTGACAGAAAGGTGCAACCAATCCAAGTGAAGTGTAATGGTGCGCACATGTTGTTCACATGAATACAGTCACACTGGAACGCTGCTAAATATTCGCCCCATAACGGCCAACAAGATGAGGAGGAATACAACTGATGGTTGTAATCAAGTTGCACAACATATTTTCAGAACTTATTAAGAAGTCCTATTTTGCTCACCTTGCTCCACGACCGCTCCCTGTTTCCCCGTCTCCATGTCAAAGTGAAGTTCAGCCTTCAAACACTGTCACTGTTGCACTGTGTGTCTGATTTTTCTTTTTCTTTTTTAGGAGAATCTCAGCTGATGAGTTTTTGCACAGTATGAAGTGAACTTTTTGTCATCACCTGGTGCATCTTTGTATTGACTTTGTATTTAATCACACTGTGCTTTGTGTTTGGTGTCAAGATACCATAAGACAGTTGAGAGCACGTCTTTGATTAGGAAAATGAATAGGTGCAGGGACCCCGTATTTAAACTGGTTTGACTGGAGCAGTCCATAACCACATACTGCACAAGGGTTAGTTAGTGGTAGCACTGCTATCATTAGCTACACTTAAACTAATCTGGCGCTGTGTTTGTTGTGCACCCTCAAAGGGCTACATGATTTGAAATATGGTGATTAAATGTTTCGAATGGCTCTCACATGTACACACAGTATTTGCATAGACAATGTTTAGCTGCACACAGTTTTAGAGTTTTCTTATTTGACTACCCATAGTTTTTTTTTTACCTAATTCTTTCCATCCTCCTGTTTAGTCCAAGGAACTCGGTGAAGTTCTGAAAAGGAGAATTTTATATTTACATAAGGTGGGAGGGTCTCTTGGAGTCATTTCTAAACAGCTGCAGATTCCAAGATCATTTCAAACAACTGCATGTCAGTAGAAGTTATTCAGATGTGTTACCACTGGAAGGTCTGATAGAAGACACAAACACCCTCAGATTAGAGGAAATTGGTAAAGATGTTCAAGAACAGGCTCGAGCTTGCCATGACTGCTGCAAGCAGAAACTCACTTCGGTGTACTGGACTGAGAAGCCCCTACTCCAAGATCACCTTCAAGCTTTACTGAAATTTACAGCTGCTTACATGGACGAGCCAAATTTCTTCTGGATAAAAGTTTCATGGTTAGACAAGATAAAGCTATTTGGTCACAATGACAAGAGGTATGTTTGAAGGAGTAAAGGTTAGACTACCAGCTGTCAAGCATGGTGGTGGCAGCATCATGTTCTGGGGCTTTTTTGCTGCCATTGCACAAAGTGGATCAAATAATAAAAAAACAGGATTACATCCAAATTCTTCAGCTTCAACTCAGATCAGCAGCGAGATGGTTGAAACTTGGACACAATTGGGTGTTCGAGCAGGACGATGATCCCAAACACGTCACAACTGCTTTTGGAAAGGATACCTGTGTTAATGGTGCCCCCCCCCAAAAAAAAATCTAACTTGTTTTTTAAAGTAATTAAAGAAGCTGAACAATCATTCCAAACTGGGAAAAACAGTTCAAAGAAATCAAACCCAAAATGACAATATCATGGACATTCATGAGTGTGTGTGAACTTCTGAGCACGCAATGGTGTCGGTGTCCTTTCCACCAGACCAGCACTGATTTGGCTCTGCAGTTTATTTATGTTAAAGAATGAAATCTGGATGTTTTTCTGTGAAATATGAAAAAAAAAAAATGTAAAAGTGGCCTTTTTCCTCAGCATGACTTTAATCCGACAGCACAACATAAAACATATCAGAGGAAATGAAAGAGGAGCCTGGCAGACGCGCTCTCTGTTTGGACACGTTTCATTTACATGCATGTTTCATCTGCTGAATCTGTTTGTGTCCACGGGATGCAAATGTTTCATGTTGTTCCAGCAGAAAAGTAGGAAACACACACAGCTTGACGCCAACAGCTGGGAAAAGTTGGGTGTGCACATCAAACAGCTGACTGATCTGTTATTTTGGTTGATCATATTGAAGGTCATTTAAAGTAGTCAGATGAAGGCCGGATGTGGTTTTGTGATGCCTCTGTGTGCGATCAGAGCGACGGTGCTTATGAATTGAAGTTAAAGCAGAATTTTAGAAAAGCACGGGTCCAGACTGGAACACTTAGTGTCATGACATTAGTCCTGCTGACACCAAGATTTATTTTTAAAGAGTAAACGTGGTTCAAAATTTTAAATGTGTATGCAGTCCATAAAACAATTCAGTTAAAACGAATGAGACCCTTTTGGTTTTCGATCCTTAGTCTGCTCACTTTGAATCCGCTGTTCGGTTAAATCGTCCTGAGACTTGGCATTATTATTTCAGTATTCAGCATTATAGATAATTAATGCAGAGTGCAGCTCCCATATTTGTTTGAAGAGGGCTGACCCACATTTTCCTGTGCACTGTCACCCAGAGATGACTTTATCCCATAAAGTACGGGACAGAAATTAGACATAAAGTGGCGTAGCAACATTACGCTGTTCCCATAATCTCGTCCATGCTCTTTACAGTTGGAAAAACTGACCAGGTGGGGTTATTGATGACTCAAGCTGTATATTTATGTTTATGCGTGTGCAATATCTTTAATCATAAACACGTTTCCTGCCATAAATTTGTCAATTAACTTCTCCTATAACTTTTCATGCTTTTAAACAGAAACTGGATCATTGCTGTGGCGAGTTTAATGGAAAATTGTGCAGGGTAATTTTTGAGATTATAGCTTTTGATTTTATTGTAAATTTCCACTGCTAATTACTGTACTGTAATGATGTCTGTGGGGATGACCAGATTTCAGACACAGGAGAAGGTCGAGGCAACCACATATGGCATGAAGATCTGGTAGAAATGTGATGCCCAAACTTCTTTTTGCAAAAAAAAAAAATGATTGAAAGCCATAATTTATTGCATTAGATCATTTTAGAATAACTGTCATAGATAAAAGAAGCAATAAAAATATAATAAACACAAACGGAGCCATTAAAAAGAAGCATTCTTGCATAAAATATAATCGCTTGAGGGTAAAATGTGTATTTCAGTTAAGCTGTTCTGAGACTTGGCATTATTATTTTAGTATATCTAATATTATAGATAATTAATGCAAAGTGCAGCTCCCATATTGGTTTGACAGGACTGACCCACATTTCTAATTAAGTTATGACTGAGTGATGACTTTATCACATTTACTACAGGGCATCAGCTCCCAATCAACTTCATAAGGCTGTCAGACTCTGTTTAGTTCAGGGTCACAGATTAATTAGTGGCCACAGATTTATTATCATGCTCCCATAATTTATTCATGCATGTTTAAAATCTTAATCTCCAGCTGTCTTGATCTTGACAGTGATCTGACCTATATGTCCATTGTGAGAAAGTTGCGAGCCTGCTGGCCTGAACTTAATTATAATTCTATTTGAATGTTGTGCTTTTTATGAACAGATTCTAAGTAGGGATGCACATATATTGAACAGCAAAAAGACATTTTAGGCCCCGTTCAAATAAATAAGACATGCAGCAGAAAGAGACACAAAATAGTGCTTTTTTTTTTTCTCTTTTTTATGTCTCTATGGTCATTTTGTGTCTTTTGTGGTCATTTTGATTTTCTCGTGCTTTTTTTCTGCTGCTTGTTTATGGTCCTTACAGTTAAATTGTGCCTCCACGTTGTTGTTTTTATGTCTTTTAGATGTTTTATGGATTATTTGTGGTCATTCTCTATAAATTTCTCTCATTTTAGAATTTTCTGGGGTCATCAGTTAGAACTCAGCCAGGGTCGTCAGTGAGATATTAAGGAGGCTGCTGACTGATTAACAGCTCTTATTTAGAGCCGAGTAGCAGAGATCTCATCCCTGGATCGTGCAATAAGAGTGTGACGGACGAGCGGACCTCATGCACCTTAAACTTTTGGCCAAATCTTAGTTCACTCTTACTTTTATCACTTAACAGACTTTGCCACAAATTGTTATTCATGCCTTTATTTCATTGCATCTGGATTATGATAAATCATTGTCCGCCTCTTTGGAATGTCTGCAGGTTGTTCAGAACACCTCTGAAAGGCTCCCAGTTAACTTCAGGGTTCACTGTAAGATTCTGGTTTTGACTTTTGGACCCCTGCATGCTTAATCACCGGCATCTGTTGGTGAATTTTTGCATCCATACATCAGGTCCCCAAGGTTGTGTGATCTGGTCCTGCTGGCTGTGCATCATACAAGGCTGAGAACTAAAGACAGCAAAGCTTTTTGTAAAATGTGACCCTGTGTTTCTCCAGCTCTCTCCCATTGAGAAAGAAGCTAAAACACCATCTTTTTAAACTTCCTTTTGGGTAACTTTTGTCTTTATATTTTTAGCATTTTGGTTGTGAAAGTGCTTTTGTGATATTTACCTTGAAGTGTGCTGTATAAACAAAACTTAACTTTGACATTAAACTTCAGAATCAGCATGTGAGTGCAGTCAAATGTTCACTTGCTCTTGAAGCTGAGAACCGCCAACAAACTGCAAAACTAAAGCATGTGGGACCTGAACGCTCCAGTGATTCCGGTTTTGCAAACAGGAACCAGAGTTTATAATGTAAAAAAATACTGCCAAATGCTCTGCTTACCAGCTGGAACTGTCTGTTTTATTGCCGGATACAAACTATCTGATGCACATTTCTGTGAGGAAGCACGCCTCTTTGGATAAAATCATATGAATGATTCTTTGGAAATGAGAAGGATTTGATTAATGCTATTTGTCTTTGGAACTTTTGACCTTCTTAACCTTTTAGAATTGGAAGCACAAACAGATACACAAAGCTGATGTGCAGCACTCACAAACTTCAGCTGGTGATTAAAGTCACAAGCAGATGAAATGTGTTCCTTCTCTTTGGCTCCATTTCTAACGTGCACATGGAGGGAAAGTGGAGCATAAATGCAGCAGTATGAGGAAAGCAGAACTGCTTTATGAAAGCAGGTCAGGAAAACAAAAGACGACAGAGGAGAAGAAAAAAGCAGACAGCAGGGTCTGCGTAGTTCAGAAATTATTAATCGAGTGTAGCATTAGCTCAGGCGGTTCATGAAGTCAGGTTCAGCCGCAGTCCCAGGAGCTCGGTTCAGCTCAGTGTCAGCCCACATTAGGTGATGGTTTGGCTGATAAACCTCTACACATCCATTTGGCAAGTCTTATATCGAGCACTGTATTTAAACTGTCCACAGCTGATTCACTTTGCAAACCACCTCCACCCCAGTTCTTCCTTTTCATGCGCTGTCTGCATCCATTCATTTCATCGCTGATGTCACTGATGCTCTGTTCTCTGCTGGGGATCTTGTTGCCGCTTTGCCATCTCCAGTTTTCCATGTATGCTTTAAGGAAGGCCGGGAAGGTCTCACAGCAGAGTCATTCGGGCAAATATAAGATACGTCAGATGAAAATAGGAATCTTTTTCTTCTGTCTCTAACAGTCCTTTCTGAATCTGTTCAAATATATCTTATTTTGATATGTTTTGTGTCTGTGCAGGTACTGGTCTGATCTGGATGGATGATGTCGCATGCACAGGGACAGAAGACACCATCCGAGATTGTAAGTTTTCCGGTTGGGGCAAAACCAACTGTGGCCACGTCGAGGACGCTGGTGTGACCTGCGCCGTCTGAACCTTCAGGACCCCAACACTGCTGCGGCTGCCGAGCATCGCCCAAACACTGCCTTAAACTTGAGGTGCTGCACGCACCGGGCGTGCCATATTAGCAGTATGTTCCCTACTTGCCTGCAAAAAAAAAAAAAAAAAAAAAAAAAAAACGA